>CP025658.1:5543858-5704506 GCA_003576665.1 Ipomoea trifida | reverse complement strand
CCCCCCAAAAAAAGAGCAAGTTGCAGGGTTGCTTACCTGTTCTCTGCGTCACTGGGGAGACTGATGTTCAGTCCATATGCCCATCGCTGTCATGTTCTGTCATTTTCC
Source organism: Ipomoea trifida (assembly GCA_003576665.1). Taxonomy (NCBI): domain Eukaryota; kingdom Viridiplantae; phylum Streptophyta; class Magnoliopsida; order Solanales; family Convolvulaceae; genus Ipomoea; species Ipomoea trifida. Next base: position 5,704,398 of record CP025658.1, on the reverse strand, counting down.
AGGGCTCATATTAATATGCATTATTATAACACTATTTCGAAATGACTCTATATAAATAATGCATCTCAATTATGTTACAAAACTGGACAACAATAAATAAATAATTACTCCGTATATTGCTTGTTTCAAGATCTATCATAACATTAAAAAAAGATATATATACACACACTAATTTTATGCACCTGGCCTACTTAATGTGGTGTCTGCTATCACTTCGATTTTGTGGCCGAATAGCATCTTAAATGGGTTAAGAAGATGAAATATATATAAATGTATTTTTTTAAGGATATTATAATTTTATTGGAAGAAAAGAAAACAGTGAAATTTGTAATTAATTAATTTTTTTTAATGTATCAAAACATGCTATGTGAGTAGAGAGAAAAATAAAATAAAAGAATAATTAAAAAATACATGTAATATTATTTAATAATTTTAGTCTTTATAATTTAGAGATTTTAAATATGATTTTAACTGAGACATTTTAATTTTTTTTTTATTTTTTTTTTTACATTATTTGGGGAAGAAATAAAGAAGGGAAATGAAACATTTATTTCATTAGGGTATGAGTTTTCCAATTAATGAGATATTCCAAATCTATATATTCTAAAAACCTATCAACCAAACAATAACAATCACTTTGATACTCGACACCTAAGTGTATACGTAAACTGCACATTTTACATTTTCATACTGAATCTCACATCGGCCCATCTACACACGTTTAGGGTTTAGGGTAATCCAATTCATAAACCATATCAAACATGCAAATTAATAATCCTATAAATAAAGCACTCCAAAAAAAAGTAAAATAACTTTTTAACTTGTTAAATTTTGCACAAGTCTAAATATGAAAGACAAGACTAAGAAATATAAATGAGATGATGGTACCAAATTTCATCCTTTGTTATCATTTTACAGTTCAAATTGGCGCAAAAATGAAATTAAGATAGATTTTTAAATTTAAAGACTTAATTTGATAAAGATGATCGTCAATAACCAAATCGATAATTCTGTTGTAATCAATGGAACAAATCTCTCATTAACTCTATACCAATATTAAAATTAAAACATTTTCTTTTGCATGATAATAAAAAGTGGGAGCAGTTGCATCCATAATGATTAAGTGATTAATTAAAGCATATGGAAGTGTGGTATGTCTGGAGTGTGGATCACCATTCTCAAGAAAAAACACCATGTGGAAGCTCTGAATTCCATCCTTTCCAGGTAAGTGGATACTCTTTCTTTTATATATGTTTTCTACCTAGTTTTGGTATCCCTTCTCACATTTATTCAAAGTTTTTCTTTAAAAAAATTAAAAATAAATATATAATATTTTATTCCTCGATTAAAGTGTATCCGTCTTAACGTACGTTTATAGATTTTGAGTGCACTAACACTATTATAAATCATCAGATACATTTTAAAACTTTACTCAATACAGGCATCAAATTTGTAATATTTTTAAAATTATCACCACATATTTTTTAGTTTCGAGATATTGATCATCTTAAATAAACATATTAGATTACTTTACATTTTTTTATAAGAAAATAAAAATAGAGACCGTAGTTATGAGCCTTGTAACAGAATCATAAGTAGTACTAAAAAAGATTAAAAGTGACATTTTCTTTTTCTTTCCTTTTTTGTTGTTGTCTTATTTCACTTTTGTAAGATAAAATAATTGACTTTAAACAAAGTTTCCAATACATATTTTGCTGAGTGCATGTTTTTGTTATTTAGTTAAGTACCTTTTGTCATTTAATTTCTTATTTAGAATAATCTCTAACTAATACTGAATATTAAATTCATTGGTATAATCAAATCAAAGTTTAATCTAGTTAATGAGAAGTACAATGGAGAAGACAGGGTTAATTGGGACAGGGAGTCTGAGACAAGGACACATGAAGCAAAGAACTTGCCATTAGGATGACATAAAGCAAAAATAAAAGAAGTGCTCAGAATCTCATTCTCCATAAAGAAAGGGTAGATATGATATGATATTCATGCTTAGTAGAGGATCTTTGTCCAGCAGAATCCAGGTTTCAAGATAATTGGCCTTTGCAAAAGTTTTGTTTTTGAACTGTGCATTTAGATTCTGTTTTTTTGTATATGCTTTGCTTCTGACAATTGATTTCCAGCACTGGGAAGTGTACAATTGTGTTTCCATCTTTTTCTGATTGATTTAACACCCATTAGATATGAACTGAGTGTGAGGAGTGTGATGGAGTGGTGCAATAGCTATAAGGTGTTTGTGTTTTTGTCCCTGTGGGGGAGTTTCTTGATCTTGGGTACCCATCAGCTGCAGCACACCCAAACCCAGATGCTTTTGCAGCTTAGGAAGCAGTTGGAATACCCAAATCCACTAGAGATTTGGTTCAACAATAATGGCACAGATTTGTGCTTTGTGTCATCCCCACAGGCAAATATATCATGCCAAGACAACCTTGTGACTGAGATAAGAGTTTATGGTGATAAGAGAGATAGGCCAAGCAGTTTCAATGGCTATGCTGTGGGTCCTTATCAAACCCTGTCACAGAATTTCTCTGTGGACTCTCTTGTGGTCACCTTGGCCAGACTGACCAGCTTGAGGTCACTCACTCTTGTGTCTTTGGGCATCTGGGGTCAAATTCCTGATATAATTCATAGATTGTCTTCACTTGAGAACTTGGATCTGGGTTGGAATTTTTTGTATGGGTCTATCCCTGCTTCAGTTTCAAGAATGGTGAGCCTTCAGGGTTTGAATTTGGATGGGAATTTCATTAATGGCAGCATTCCTGATGGGTTTGATAAGTTGTCAAATCTGTCAAGTTTGAGCATAAGGAACAATAGGGTGACTGGGGAATTGCCTTCTTCCATGGGAGGGGTGACAAGTTTAACATATATTGGATTGTCGAAGAACGAAATTTCTGGGAAATTGTTTGATCTTAGCAGATTAACTAGGCTTCAAGTTTTGGATTTGAGCGATAACAGATTTGAGTCTGAACTTCCTGCTCTTCCAAAGGGGCTGATCATGGCTTTCTTCAGGAACAACTCATTTTCGAATGAAATTCCTCAAGAATATGGCCTCCTGCTACAGCTCCAGCAGCTCGATTTGTCTTTCAACTCACTCCAAGGAATGCCGCCTGCTAAGCTCTTCTCTTTGCCTAAAATTGCAAACTTAAATTTGGCATCCAATATGCTGACTGGATCTTTACCATCCAAATTGAGCTGTGGAAACGAGCTTGGATTCGTTGATATCTCAAATAATCGATTCACAGGCACATTGCCTTCATGTTTGCACTCTGCATCAGACACGAGAAAGGTTATGTATGAAGGGAACTGTTTATCAAGTGGTCTAAAGAATCAGCATCCTGCGACATATTGCACAAGTGAAGCTAAAAACATTGTTGCGAAAACTAATGGGTCTAAAGGAAAGAACATAGGAATCCTAATTGGTGTTATCGGAGGAATTTGTATTCTATTGTCTTTTCTGGCAGCCGGCTTTCTTTTTATGTGCCGTAGATACTGCCCTCGTGGGAATTCAGAGCAGCATTTACTGCACAAGCCCGTACAAGAAAATTCCGTTGCAGGGTACTCTTCAGAACTTTTGCTGAATGCAAGTATGCCTTCTGAACTGGGAGATTTTTAAAAAACGCAACCTATTCCATACTTCAGTTTAGCAACATTTCAATGAATCCCGATTTCTTAATTTTTCAGGATTTATATCCGAGGCATCAAAATTAGGCACGCAAGGTACTCCAACGCACAGGTTATTTTCCTTTGATGAGATCAAGGAAGCAACAAATGACTTCGACACGACAAACCTAATGGGTGCAGGTTTGATAGGAAAGGTAAATACTTGCTTTGCTACAAATCTACAATACTGTATTCGTGTTTTATTCAGAGAGATTTTTTGCAGTCAATTCTTTTATTCCGAGATGATATTTGGCCCTTGTAAGTTCATCCACATATTTGGTTCAGATATATAAAGGTAGACTGGAAAATGGGGCTCAGGTGGCTATAAGGTGCTTGACAATTTCAAAGAAATACACAATTCGCAATCTAAAACTCAGGGTCGATTTGCTTGCAAAGCTTCGGCACCCTCATTTGGTTTGTCTTCTGGGACACTGCATTGCTAATAATGACAACAATGATGACCCTGATTCACTCCAAGTCTATCTTATTTACGAATATGTGTCAAATGGGAACTATCGTACTCATCTTTCGGGTAAGTGCAGAGAGCATAAATCGAATTGTTGAAACTGATGTTACTGCAAGTTCAAATTATCATATGAAGTGCATACTGATATGCATTTTCATTGTTGCATTGACCTTATATTTGTAGAAAATAGTCCACAGAAGGTCCTTAATTGGTCTGATAGACTCGCGATACTCATTAATGTTGCAAAGGCTGTGCACTTTCTGCACACCGGAGTTATCCCTGGGTTCTTCAGTAATCGACTGAAAGCAACTAATATACTGTTGAACGAGCATCGAGTTGCCAAGCTTAGTGACTATGGGCTATCGGTTGTGGCAGAAGAGGTTGATAAACAGCAGGTATGAATTCAGAATTCTGAAAATATTTTCTAATTAATCAAGTTCTGTGCTTTCCCTAAACTTTTATTTGCGATTCTTCATCCACAGGCAAAAGGCGAAGGCTTCGCATCATGGTGAGACTACCCCTCAAGACTATCAATCTCGATAAATTGAATTTGTTCATTCTGTTTCAATCTTCTGTTGTTGCACAAGAAGATACCAAAGTTTGAATAACCATTTTGCAGGCAAATGAAAAGCCTGGAGGACGATGTGTACGGATTTGGACTTATCATGCTCGAGTCACTCGTCGGGCCTTCTTATCTCGTGAGGCAGGAGACGTTTCTACTAAACGAACTGGTACTCACTCCATAACACACCATCTAAATTTCCATGGCTTTCATATTCCAAGATGATAGAAAAAATATGTTCTGTCTTAACTAAAAGTTTAAACCAGTAATCGAACTGTTCAAATCAATCTTGCATTATATTTCACAGGCCTCATTGGGAAGTCAGGATGGCCAAAAGCACGTAGTTGATCCGGTTGTGCTCAACTCCTGCTCGCAAGAATCCTTGTCCGTGATCGTATCCATAACAAGCAAATGCATTTCAACCGACTCCTCAATGCGCCCATCCTTCGAGGATGTCCTTTGGAATTTGCAGTATGCAGCTCAGATTCAGGCCGAGGCAGACGGTAGATTGGGAACCAGTCCTCGTTTGTGAATAATTTTATCAAGAAGATGCGATGTAAGTAGACCGAAAGCTCGTTTTTCCTGCCATATACAGCTGCATGCATCCCTTGACTGTATGAATATATATCATTGAGAGGAAGTTTGTATGGCTTCTTGAGCAGAAATACCACACATGCACAGAGTTTAGTTTTGGGTACATCGTAATAAGATCGGGATGGGATTCGAACCTAAGCCAAAGCCATAGAAGCTAATGATGCCTGCCATGCTCGATGAGATCTGATCAAGTTGACATAAATTTCATGTAATTTTGAGTTTCATTTGCAGGTCCCAGAATAAAGAAGCACATGTTTTGTTGCTAGCTAATAGAAGTTGTGTTGTATAATATGTTATGTTTTCAAAAAGGAAATGCAAATCATTTGTTATGTTGGGTTCATTGTGTTAGATGCTATTTTATTAATATTGAGAAAAAAGTGCCAAATTGGCATATTAAAACATGTATTTCTTATATCTTCAAAAAAAAAAACACGTATTTCTTATTTTAATTTTTGTTTTTCAAAATAGCCCTTGGCCGGTGACTATTTCTATTGACAAATAACCACATTGGTTATCTGTCAATGAACTAGACAACCATAACTATTCATCATTAGATATTGCATCAAGGTCCAAATTTGATGAAGGCGACCACCATGGTTGCCTTCTTTCCTTTGAGCGGTGAAGGCAGCCATTTCATCAAATCGAACAACCATGGCCTTTGAGCCACCAAGAATGTTACAGCCTTTCAAAATGCTTCTCCACCCCCAAGACTCGTTACTGCTTGGAGGCAAATGCAGAAAGTCAGGCTGCTTGACATATTTTTCTCTTAGGGCTTTAACCCAGAGTTTGTTCTGATTGGTGTAAACTTGCCAAGCCAATTTAGTGAGGAACGTCAGATTAAAATCACGAGCTTTTCTGAGGCCTAGACCTCCCGCTGTTCGGGGCTTGCATATGACGTTCTAGTTGACCGTATGGATCTTTCTTGAATCTTCAGTGTGTGCCCACAAGAAGTTTCTGCAAACTCTGTCAATGTCGTTGCAAATACTTACTGGGAGTGCCAGAGATTGCATAGTGTAGGTAGGGATCGTGGCAAGAGAGGATTGAACAAGAACCCTCCGGCCGGCCATGGAGAGTGAGTTGGCCTTCCAGGCTGTGAGTTTTCTTCTCATTTTATCAACCACCGAGGTGAACGTTTGTTTCAATACACGTTTATGAAGCATGGGAATGCCCAAGTAGTTACCCAGATTAGGAGCTAGGGCGATTTGTAAGCTCTCGCCAATGAGTCTTTTAGTGCCTGCATCCAAATTGGGTGAGCAATAAACAAGAGATTTAGAAAGATTAACCTTTAGACCCGATGCTTTGCTGAAATTATTCAGACAATCCATCATGATCTTTGTTTGTCTTTCGGTTGCTTCTCCAAACAGCATAAGGTCATCAGCAAAGAAGAGATGAGAGATGCCTATGCCTCCTCTAGAGATGCGGATCGATTTCCAGTTGCCGTTATTGACTTCTTTTTGGATGTCATAAGCTAGACGTTCCATGACCAGGTTGAAAAGATAGGGTGCGAGCGGGTCCCCTTGTCGCAAACCCCAACCTGGTCTGAATGGTGGGAGCCGACCTCCGTTCCATAGGATAGATATCTCACTTTCCCGAAGGGCAAAAAGGATGAGATTAATCAGACGTCTTGGGAATCCAAAATCAGCTAGTGTGTTTTCAAGGAAGGTCAAGGAAACACTATCATAGAACCACAAGCTCATAATCCATTTTATTGTACAACCACGTAACAATGCCAAAAGAAAAGATAAGAACCACTCCAATACTCCTTCGCCTTTGCCCTTTGCTATACACATCTTCGGATAATGGCGTAGTGGTTATATATTTCCTTCATCACTCAAAAAAGAAAAGAAAATAACTAAATTGAGACCATGCAAACTGGACAATTCATTTTTTTTTTTTAAGAAACTACTACTAAAATTCTGAATAATAATAATTGATGGGGTAATGTGGAACCCCGGGGCGCATTTTATTGAGAAAGTCTCGGTCTAACCATCAAAGCGAGGTGTCCATCTTCATGGGTGAGTTGATCAGTTCTTAGCCCAATAAGAATAATAGAAATCTATTAGGCTAAGGAAAGAAGGGAGCTTGGAGCAAAATATGGTAAGAGGTGTTGCCATGGGGTTCAAATCCACAATCTCAAATATAATAACATAAGTTTTAAACCACTAAGCCACTCAAAATCTTGTGTACTAAAGGGTAGAAAGCTCCACTTACGCATGGGAGTGCGTTGGAAGCAAAGTAGTGGGGGACACGTGTGTGACCGAGAATGAAGGCTACCCGATGCCATCCATTTGTCAACCATCTGTGAATCCTTCAACAATATAAATAACCACCCTTCATTCTGTTTAAAAGGCACCCCTTGGCTCACCAAACTTTTTCTGGTCCATTGGTTTGAGTTTTCTTTTTCCTGCCAACACGCTATGGTTCGACTCCTAGCGGTAACACTATTATTTCTATTTCATTATTAGGGCTATAGTTTGTATTATTTATTATTCTTAGCTCATTATTTGGATTATAACTTGTATTATCTATTTATTATTTGAGCTGCCGTTTTGAGCCAGTATCTCGGACTTTGTACGTATTCTTTATGACTTAGAACCACGAACTAATAATATTACTATTTTTTCTACCTCCATTCTGTATCTCTATACCCGATTTCAACAAAACCATTAATAATTACAACAACTACTACTACTAAAAATGAACCTTTTAAAAATAACATTCAATATAGTTGGGGAAGAGGTATTGGGCCCAATGATCTTGAAGCCCATCTATTAAGTAATGGCCCAAAATTGTCCAGGCATATCATGGAAATGAGTCTGGGCTGCCTGGCCTATTGGGGAGGACAAATTATACTGTGGAATGGTTCTCAGTTTAAATACTATACGTTTATTTGTACGTAGTATACTAAAAATATATATTATAAAACACAAAAAATAAATATTTAAGAAAAATGAATCTCTAGTATTTTAAAAATAAATTTATATGTCAATTATCCACCTTTCAATGTAGATTATGGTTCACACTATAATAGTTCACTGGGAAGATATTCATTTATTGCGTGCTTAGTCGTCATTATAAGAGTATAGGAAGAACAAAAAATGAAAAATTCCTTTTTATACCAAGAAACTTAATTTTTTTTTTCTTCTTTTTAAATTTGTCTCATAATTTCCATCTCTTAATATGATAGTAAAAGTTAACTTCATAACTTGGATAGGAGTTGTAAAGGGCAATTAGCAAGGAGAAGCTACGTACGCCTAGTGGTGTTTTGTGAACTATCTTAGCTATCTTTCATGCAAACTCACAGTTAAAGCATATAATATATATATATATATATATATATATATATATAAACATAAATGTGTAATTCATCTATCAGTTTAAATTTTTAGTTGAGATTGAACATATGCTTAAATTTGGTATCTGAGTCAATTTCATACTAAAGGACACAGATTCAAATCACTCGATAAAAAAAAAAAAAAAAAAAAAAAGGACTATGGTTCACCTGGCCTGTTGAGTGGACGTTTTAAGCATATATAATATATAAATATAAATGTGCAAACTACATAAACTTAGACTTTTAGTGGGATGAAACACATTCTTCAATTTTCAAATGTTAAGTCAATTTTGTCAACAAATTGTGACAACGAGATACAATTCTCAAATGTTAAGTCAATTTTGTCAACAAATTGTGGCAACGAGCTGAGGTTCATGTATCTTTCTAACTCATTGAAACCCACATTATTCTTTAGGCATACTATATTTATACTTTAAAAGAAAAATATTCATCAATATTACACATCATTATTAATTAACTTACTGATTTGACAATTAACTAATCACAATATACTAACAATTAACTAATCACAATATACGAAGTTATAAAATATTTTTATTTTCAGAAATATTCGATCATTTTTAGTTAAAAGAATATTTTGCTTTCAAATTACACATGTTATTACTTAAGTTTATTTTTGTATCATAAAGCAACACACCAGTTTTGGGTGAGTACAATTCCTTGATGTTGAAGTTTCTCTAGCTGGGCAGTATGTAGGGCTATCAGTTTCCTTTGAACTTGTGTTATTATTACTTTATGTTTAAAAGAATATTTTTGCTTTCTAAATTGACTAGCTATGTTGGATGACAATTTCAAATTTACTTATAACTTTATAAGATATTAAACAAAAGAAGATTAAATATAAGGAAAAAAAAAAAAAATTAAAGAGGTCGCCATGAGGGTCCACATCCCACACCAACCATTTATTCTTTTCCCATATGATTAGTATAGGACAAAGTTTTTTTTTTTTCCCTTAAATTATACAATTATACATCAGTAGTAATTTTATCTCTCCACTTTTAAATACTTACAAATATTACCCTTCACTTTGTCAGAAGGTTGCATGTTCCTTCTTCTTCTTCTTTTTTTTTAATAGAATTATTATTATTAGATGATTCAATTACATTTTTAAAGAAATTTGAGTGTTTATTTGACCACTATTTTTTTCTATTACAAATATATATCTTCTGCTATTCCCTTCAATTCAATTAATTTTTCGCTCATTTTTCTTCTTTATAAAATTCTCCATCTCACTTTCCGCTAGTTCAAAATGTACATTTTTAGCATCCAAAAAGATGACTGATTGGGTGAAACACAATTCTCATATCATATGGCACGAGTTCAGTGCTTTTAAACACCTTCTTAGTCAAGCCCATTGCACATAATCTTTCTAGTACAATTTACCTCTCATGTATGGTTTGCATACTATTACACAGTATCGAGATTTACCTAGTACGCACCCACCCTGGCGTAGTAATTGTAGGTTTTCTTCGTCACCCAAAAAAATGTAAAATTTTAACTTTTTTTCTCTCCATTTTCATTGCCCTCTTATTTTATTTATCTCATATTTCTTTCCCTTCACTAGGCAGTAGGCAGGAGCAACTTGTCTACAAAAAATAAATAAATTAATAAAGGGACAAATGTGCAAAAAAACTTGGAAGGCAAGAATGGATCACTTTTTGAATGACAATTTCAAATTTGTTTCTAATACATTAAACAAGAGAAGATATGCAGTAATTAAAAAAAAAAAAAAAAAGACTAGCTAAGTTGCTATATCAAACAAAACTAAATGTAACAAAAAGAATTAAATACACCATTTGGCCATGTTCAATTTACAAGGTCCACATCAACCAATCAACCATTACTTTTTGCCACGTGATTAGTATGGGACAAAGTTTTCTTTTTCTTTCTTTCCTTCCTTCCTTCAATTATCTAAAAACATAATAAGTGTATAACCTTCATTTATATCCGTTTTTTCTATTAAATTTTTTTTTTATACAGTATGTTATAAAAGTTGTACTTTATAATATTTTGGACAAACATACCCTTACCGTTATAACTTTCGTTATATTTTTCACTATTGTTACCATGCACATGCATCCACCATATATTTTTCTTATCTTCTTCAATAATACTAGTAATAATAATATATACACATTATATAATGGATTTATATACGTAGTATATGTTAGTAATTTTCTAAAATATAAATATCAAATTATAAAAATATTTTACATTATTGTTATTATTATTTACAATAATATAAATATTTAAAATATAAACAAATTTAAAATTTTAATATAAAGTACTAATATTGGGCACATATTTTTTTGCATTACATATGAGTATTTAAGTAATTTTGTGTTCAGATGGAATGTAGTGACTCTCTCATATGGAAAGTCATAAGATCAAGCCTTAGCGAAGGTGATATTTTTTTATTTTAATTTAAAATATAATAATTTTGTTTTTAGTGATAGAACACCTTAATTAACCGCATTAGAGGGTTTCATATTTTAGGAGCCAAAACCACAACATTTTTGCAAAGTTTATTGGAAGAACAGGAAAGTCTTTTTCCATTAAATTATTTTGTACATTATTATGGTTAGTATGTATTTAGTAAATGAATTGAATGGACAATCACCCAATATAGAGCCGTGTACATACATTCATCCGACATGTACAATAATATATAGTTACGTGTCTTAACCAGCTAGCACGATATATCCCAATTGCCCTGCTATTTTTTTTTTTTTTAATTCACGGAGTCTTTCTCTGTCCGTGTAACGATCCATCAGGTCCACCCACCTTCGCTCCGGGAGGCACAAGAGCTGGCCCAATGGGAATCGAACCCGGGCTCTCCCGAAATTCTTCCTACAAAGAGAGCTCACTTGTCACTTGAGCTATCCCATTGGGTTCAAATTGCTATATATATGCTTTTTCCCCCAGTAACCTCAGAAATGGTAGCTAAGTGGGTGAAACCTAATTCTTATACTTGGATGATTACAAGTTTAATTATTGTTAACACTCTCTCAATTGAATTTGTTACAGTGGGTAGCGTGAAAAAATATTGTGTAAAACGACATCGTTTTCGGACCGTGGTCCACACAATAATTATTGTGAACAATGGAATGGTGTTATTGTTACTGTGTATATTGACATATTTTCTCTGTAATTAGTATATTGTCTATCTCTGTTTATTAGTGCTATTTTTTGAGAATGACAGGCTGCTAATTTTCTTTTCTGCTTATTAGAGAATATGATTGCTAATCTTATTGGTGTTTGATATTTTGTCATTAGTATTTTTAAATTTATTTTAACTTCGTGTCTTCGCTCACACTCAAATAAAATTCTGGATCTACCTCTCTGAATGCGTATGATGAAACATATTTATACACTAGCTAGAAATTAATCATTATTCCTATCTTTTTGCTTGCATATGTTTGATACTCTATCAGATGGAAGTAAGTACCTACTTTAAAAAAAAAAATTATTTTTATATAACCTTGTTGCCTTTGTTTAATTTGGTTGAAATGTTTGTAATTTTATTGTTGTTTATTCCCTCTTGTAACTAGGGACATAGCTATCTAATTAGCTATACAAAAATATAATTATTTAAATAGAAAGGTAAATAAGTAAAATCACGATTTACAAAAGTACAAATTTTATTTTTCCCCAAAATCATTTTGGTATCTTTGTTTTTGCCAAAAGAATTCTTTCTCTCTTGAATTAAATAACACTTTTATTAATGCGAACATTTATATTTGTATGTCCCTATTTGTATACATCATAAAATAATATTAAATTAACTTAATCGATACCCCCACACTGATACTAAAATTTGGATACATCCTACAATCATGATTGCGTGGACCATATTATCAAATACGGAGTAATGTACATTCAATACACAAATAATGTATTTTTATTATATTAAGAATATATATTGTATTAAGAAAAAGTATATTATTTGAGTACCGAAAGTATATTATTTTGTATAATTACAATTGTACGTTTAGTACACGACTAATATACTTTTAGTATATTAAAAATGTACTTTTTGTTATGGTCTTCACAATAATTTGCCACATCTCTTCTTGTAATAACGAAAGTAAAAATGAAGTGGTCAACTGGTCACATAGGTGAATTTGGGAGAAGAGAGACTAGGGATTGAGTCTCACCCGTGACAATGTTTGGGCCGAGGTGTGGGCCTCGTGGGAGGCCTTTGGAGTTGGGATTCGACTTTTTGGGTGAAGAAGAAAGTAAAAATGAATCAACATGTGGGCAAAGTTCTCAAGGGCTCGGCCCACATCAATCATATATTAAATTTTTTTTTTTTTGGGGAAAATCATATATTAAAATTTTCGACAAGTTTAAACTATGATGTTGATCACTGCTATACTATTTTTGTTCTATGTTCATTAATATGGTCTTTATATATCTAACTAAAATAAATAAATGGACCAACAACACAGCGGTGCATTCCATGCCACCTGCCATGATCTTTTCCAATCATTGTCACATTATTAACTAGAATGATCCCACTTCCAGTGGCCTACCATGCTGCTGTACGTTTCTATTATTATTTGGCAAAACTGTCCATCTTATCTCACATCTTCTCATTAAAAAAAAAAAAAAAAAAAAGTTGCTAAATTTTTAATAATTTGATATAGTTTTATTTAGTTTAACTCATTGTTAATAAATTATCAGTTATATATATATATTTTAAATATTATTCAAGAAAATCAATTATATTAACTTGTCATCTTTTTTAAATACTAAGTATTGACTCTATTACATTGTAATATCTGTTTATCTATACTTTCTCAACCTATTGTATTAACTTCTCATCTAACATATGAAAAGTATTAAAATAATTTGAATGACACGTCTTTCCTATATTGTGCAATTGGCAACCATTTGCTAATTTGCTCAAATCTTTAAAAAAATGTATATTTTGACTTTTTAAAAAAATTATTTTTATAAGTAGGTAGTAAGTTTGATGAAATTGCGTCAAATAATAAAAATTTTGATAGAAAAACAGACTATAAGTCAAATTTGACAAGGGCATGATAATATAGGGAGAAGTTTGGTATTTTTGACATTAATAGTTGAGAAATATCATTTATATTCATTTTTATTAGTTGACTTAATTAAATAAAATATTACAAATTTTCAGATGAATTGGTTATTTGTAAATTTGTTTATTCGACTATAAGTTAATTAGATAAAATGAAAATGGCATTGCTCAATTATGTAAATATGTGCAGTAAACGTGATAGGCAAATTATTGCATATGGTGGGCCAATGTCTACAATGCATATTGTGGACTTTTGTTCAAAATGATGTTATTTTGTTTAAATTAACACAATTTTTTTTTTCTTTTCCTTCCGTTTGGTCAACATTTACTTTTGTAGTATAAGTACATAATTTGTTAACTATAAATGTGTCATGCCAAATAATTTTTAAGTTCATAATTACCATTTATCCATCAATATTTTTTAGACTCGTGTGTGTAGGGATGACAATTTCAATCTGCCCCGTGGATATCCACCTTGCATGGATTAGTTTTTTTTTTTTTTTTTTGATAGTGGGTGGTGGATCAGGTTGAATTCAAGTTCTATGTACAAAATCCGCCTATAACCCCACCCGACCCACCATATATATAACTTTTGCTAACTTTTTACTATTTTTATTTTTAAACTAAGTTTATTTTTAAAAGTTAACAATTTAATTATTATATTATATTATTTTATGTTTTAGTATAACTAATGAATTTTATTATGTGTAAGCAATTTAAATATATTTTTTTTAAAAAAATTAATAAGTTAATAAGTAGTGGGTATCCGTAGGGTGCACCTGCACCAGTGGGAGTGGGTGTGTATTTAAAAAAAAAAAATTTACTCGATGTGGGTTGGGGGTATGGGTGGGCGGAGAAATTAAATTAAAGTATAAGGTGGGTTGGGTGGTAGATGTAACACACCCGACCCTACCCGTTGTTATCCATACTCGTGTGAAACGTCAAGCATCAATTGCTCTATATATTTCTCAATTGGTGATAGTTATGTTGACATATCATTAAGCACATTGTTAACCAAACTCGTATAATTCCCCAACTCATCATAAACAACCTTGTTATATGAACTTTAATAGTAAAAATACTTATAGAGGTTGAATATCATTATTAGTTAAGTATACAAAGAATTGGTACCCATTAGATAATAATTAACTAATCATAGCAAGCAAGTTATAAAATGCTTTTACTTCCAAAAGTATTCTATATAGTATCATTCTCTGTTAATTTATCATATACATAATAATTTTACTTTCAAAGTACATATGTTATTACTGATGATGAAGTGAAATTTTATGCCATATACTTTTTTTTTTTTTTGGTAAATTCATCGAATCTTTCTCTGTCCGTTTAACAGTCCGGGTCTACCTGTGTCATACCTCTGAAATGTATGGTATGGCTACCGACTTGAATCGGTGTCACAATTATTTTACCTGTCATGAATAATTAAAGTAGGACAGCTACAATACAGTACGTAGAATACATTCAGTCCATTTTCGTCCTCGTATGACTCCATGCTCCCTTGCTTTCAGTAAATTATTGTACAAAATTTTATTTATTTATTAATTATGTAATGATTGTTTGTAAATAAATTACTTGATTTCAATTTATCATTCTTTAGCAAAGTGCTAGACAATGTGACTAATTAAGGTTTGGTTACATTTCAATATTACATATATAAGAAAATATGCCACAATTAGTCATGATGAGTCTCATTCCCTTCAATTCAATGAGTGTGAAATGTATGCTTGTCTAACTAACATAGTACGTCACATTAAATAATATAGTCACTTCATTTTTAATGTTTTATTATCTCTTCGCAACTTATCTTAGCTACCCATATTGAGCGGTCATTTATAAGACAAGATCACAATTATCTTAAGGGAGTGTTTAATTCATCAAGATGACATTACCAAGAGATTAAATATATGTTTTGTAATCTTACATTATTCTCATGTTTAGTTCATATTATATATATTACATTTCCTATAGAATGAATGCAGTATGCTTCGTGGAATCAACATGCATTTCGCATCGAATTTTGAAAGAAATGTGATTCTCTCCCAAGTCTTATATTTACTGTTAAAGTTACTAGACATATATATTAATTTTTGCACTGTCTAGTCCAATGTCTAGTTTTATTTCTAAGGTTTTCTTTCACCATTTTCTTTTTTCTTCTTTGTCCCTATTTATTACAAACATAGATTATACATGTGGATAGTTTTTTTTTCTTTTTTCTTTTTTCTTTTTTTTTTTTTTTGATCCTTTGGCCTATTGTATAATTTGTTAAAATTTTAAAATATTTTAGGTTATTCAACCTATATTATATATATAGTGACATGGCAAAAATCAAACATGTATTCAAGAGAAAATTAAGAACTAATTTCATTATTACATCTGAAAACTTGAATATATCATATCAAATTCCAAAAAAAAAAAAATTGTCCTGAAATTTTTATAATTTTCTCAGGTGCATATAAATACTTGTGGTTTTGCAGCACCCGGTTGCACTCCCATATATAAGGGTGAGAGGGGTGGGTTCTCGCCCCAGTGGAGGTGACATTGATTGTTTGTATTTTAGTAGGGTGAGAAAGTAGTTATGAACGGATACTATATTGTAAGAGAGTCAGTAGTATTAAAAAAATTAATATTTGTATATTTTGATTTATAATACGAAGTACTCAGAAACAAAATATGGGATTTCCATGTCGGATTTTGGACACCTTCGTGAAGACTCTCTTCTGAAAGTTTTAACCCATGTGTCGTGTTATTTATTTCAGTTCATAGGTCCCCGTGTGTTATTTCCACAAAAACAAAAACAAAAAAAAAAAAAAAAAAAAAAAAAAAAAAAAAAAAAAAAAAAAAAAAAGGTCCCCGTGAGTGATATGTACTATATGTGAAGGACTCGACAGTCATGATTAAAGGCAAAAGCTAAAAGGCAAAAGAACCTATTGGTAGGTAGCTAGGTACTAGGTAGTGAGTTTTTTTTTTTTTTTTTTTTTTTTAATAATAATAATTGGTATCAAATTCTCTGAATTCATTGTACTAGTCTTGAGTCATCTTGTTACTTGTAGCAATAATTTATTGTTGATCGGTCAACCAGTTAGCTATGCCTCAAAGCACCCAATTTTTTTAGGAGTTTTTGTAAATGTGATTAAGAAACAAAAAAAAATGAGATGATAGAAAAAAAATAATATTTAAAAAAAAAAAAATAGGACTTGTTAGAGGGGCGCGGCTGACACGCCCAGCGGGTGCGTGGAGTACATGCGCTCACTGGACGCGCTTCTCACGCCTAACATGGCTAATTTGCGCTGCTACATTAGATTTCGTGAGTGTTCATTACTGTTCCAAGAACCATACTTTGCAGGTCATTCTTTTCCATTTTTCTTCTGGTTCTCTTTCTTTCATGTAGGATGTTATTGTTCCAAAAACTTCTAAATATTCGTTAGTAAGGATGTTGTCAGAGGTAGAAAGTGGATTTAGTTCACATCTCAAGTGAAATGTGATTAAGTGCATTAGAGCATCCTTATCAGTGGGAATATTTCGCGGTTATTGAGGAGTTTTTGTAAGTGTGATTAGGAAAGATAAAATGGGGGAGAGGGAAAAAATAATAATAAATATGATTTTAAAAAAAAAAAAAAGGCGCGCCTGAGCGTGCACTGCTGGGCGCACTAATTGCCCATCACGCACGCGTGATGAGGCTGAATGTTAATGTTAGTGGGGCCTATTTTCTGCCATTATCCCCTCTCTTGCAGAATGCACTTTTTTTTTTCTCTCTCTCTTCTTCTATCTCTCATCCACCTCACCCTCATTTCTGACAATAACCCACTATGAACCACTGATGGCCTTGCTCTTACACTCGCAATTGAAATTTCGACAAGTTATTAAGTGACTTTTTTTAAGAGCTTATTACCGAAATGGTCCTTCGACTATTGCGAAATTACCAATTTGGTCCTCGACAATTTTTCGTGCCCAATTTAGTCCCTCGACTTTGAAATTTTTAACCAATTTGGTCCTCCGTTTATTTTACCGTTAAACATCCGTTAAATCGGGACCAAATTGGTAATTTTGGTATAGTCAAGGGACCAAATTGGTAATTTTTCAATAGTCAAGGGACCATTTCAGTGAAAAATTAGTTACCAAATTGGTCCCTTGACTATTGAAAAATTACCAATTTAGTCCCTTGACTATAGCAAAATTACCAATTTGGTTTTGATTTAACGGATGTTTAACGGTAAAATAAACGAAGGACCAAATTGGTTAAAAATTTCAAAGTCGAGGGACTAAATTGGGCGCGAAAAATTGTCGAGGACCAAACTGGTAATTTCGCAATAGTCGAGGGACCATTTCCGTAATAAACTCCTTTTTTTTAATGTTGTAAAGTAAGGTTTCGAATAGGGAAACTCGAGACCGACGTTTGAATAATTGTTCAAATAATAAAATAGATCAATAATTTGAGAGACTTACTTTTATTGTTTTTTTTTTTTTGAGAAACTTACTTTTATTGTTTTGAAGTGATATTAACATTAAGGTGCATGGGTTTTGGACTTTTGGTTGGGATAATAAGAGATTCAAATGGAGAATTCTATGCTGCTAAGAGGGTGTGGTGGGAAGGTATCTACACGTCTAAGGAAGCTGAGGCCCTCACTGTTCGCGAAGCGTTGAGTTGGATAAAAGATTTGAATTTTGATAATCTTGATGTTGAAACTGATGCCCAGTAAATTTGTTTCGCTTTAATAGGGGGCGTTTGGTTCACGGAATGTTAGATTACCTTAGGGAATGTTAAATTGCTGGGAATATTAGATAACTGGGAATGTTACATTCCTGTGTTTGGTTTAAAATTGAAGTAGGTAAATAAGACAACGGAAATAAGATAAATTGATTAAAATGCTAAAAGCTTAATATTAGGAATAAGACAAGGGAATGTGACATTACCTAAGAAATCGGGGTGTATCTCACATTCCTTTCCAATAGCTAAAAACTTCATCGGGAGGTTATATTACATTCCTTGGGAATCTTACATAACTTGAACCAAACATGGAAATCTTATATTACCAAGCAAATATAACCTTAGTTATCTTATATAACTTGAACCAAACGCCCCCTTAAAGCTTTCTCTTTTCAATTTTCTTTGGGTTTGATTATTGATGATGTCAAGAAAATTGCTACTTCTTTTATTGATATATGTTTCCAGTTTGTTAAATGATCTGCAATCGTGCTATCCATATTGTTGCTAGGGGAGCGGTTTTTGAGTCAAGTTGTGGTGAGTGGCTACATGCATCACCTTTGTTCATTGTTCATTCTATCCATATGTCAAGCAATGCACTATTTCCCGTTCTTTTACGGAGGCTGAGTACAAAGCACTGGTTGATGTTTCTACTGAGGTCACATGAATTGTGTTGTTGCGTGAGCTTATTATGTGTTATGCATATCACTTGACCACAAAATCATTGACAAGCATGGTTGCATTTGATATACTAAAAACTTAAATTAGGTGACAGCTGTAATTCCGTTCATATGTGAATAATTAGAGTTAAAACGGCCTTCTCAAAAAAAAAATAAAAAAAATCTGAACGGCGAGATTGATTAGATGTGAGTAGCAGTCAATCCAAATCGAGTTGTGTCTGTTTCTGTCGTTCTTGTCGTTTTTTAGGCGCAATATACGTAAGCAGTGATGCAATGTTAGATCCCAAAGTTTTACGATTTGGGGAAAATGTTTGTGCACAAAAGTTGAAACCCATCACCTGAATTTCTATATTTCAATTTATTTTGATAAAATTGTGAGGGAATAAATCACAATAATTTAAAGACTTATTAAGTAAGAGATTGAGAAAATATCAATTTTAGTGCATCGATTTTTATACATGTATCAATTTTAGTTCTTGATTATTAAAATTTTTAAATTATGTGCATCACTATTCAATTTGTATCATATTTGGTCATGCCGTTAAATTTTTTGACTAAATTTCTAGGCTAGTCATCGATGACTATTTAAATTTAGCTAAGGTTGCATGATAAATTGATCAAAGGAATCCAATATGTAAATAATTCAATAATTATACACTACATATGAAAAAATTTTAATAGTTAGAAATGTTGGAAATCTTATTTAAGGTATAAAATTATTCATTTTAAAAAAAGATTGGCAACCACACACTAAAGACTAATTACATTTGCGTCGGGTTGGACCTTGCTGCGTTGAAACAAACCCGTATAATCTCATCCATATTCCATGAATAGAATTTTGTATATGGACTGAAGGTGGGCTAGGCAAGGCCATCAACCCCAAACATCTTGCCATTAACACACGAGAGCGAGTTCAAGTTATTATCACATTTTATATCAAGATTATCGCAATTTCCTAACATATATTTCATTTTCTTTTATAATTAGTAATCAATTTATCCATGATCTGTATTATACTTTTTCTCATAAATATTTTCGTTCTCATAACTAATAATTAATAAATCTATCCATGACTAATATTATACTTTTTTCTTAGTATTTTTAAATTAAATTTATTTGTATTTCATTGTATTTTTAATGTAGTTTAAAAATATATAAATTTTATTTCCATTTCTGAAAAGTGGTGGTGGTAAACTTTGCCACTGATTAGTAATTCCACCAACATAATTATATTCAACGCATTGGACGAACATTGACTTGTCGTACAAGTAGTTTTGGCGGCGCCAATGCCCGATGCATGGCCGTTGCATGATCATTAATAAAATCCTAGATTCATCATGATGTATTCATTATCTTATTAAAATTATTTCTAACATCTTAATTATTATTATTATACTAAATCCACCAATTTAATTGCCTGTAATAAATAAAAATGAATTTCCATTTTAATTTCATTTTCATTTTGGTGCAATAATGCACATGGGAGCAATTTTGTGAGAGGTGTTCCTCGTAATAAATCGTCCACCCATCAACATTAACTGACTCCAGGTACCAGGTTTCTGGACTTTCTCGCTTCTTCTTCTTCTTATACCTCTCTTCTCCCAATACAATCGGAGAGGAAGGAGAAGGAAGAAGAAGAAAGCAGAAACAAAAACATTTTTTTTTCCAAAAAAAAAAAAAAAAATTCATCGAGAAAATTAAGGTTTGGTCGGGATGGCGAGTAAATCGGGATCGGAGTACAAGGAGGCGTTGCTGAAGAAAGAGGAGAAATGTTACTATGAGAACTGCCCAGGCTGTAAGGTGGAGCAGCAGAAGGAGTTGCACACGGGAGTCCCCATTAAGATGCTCCTCTCCATTTGGGTTATTGTGCTTTGTACAGGTATACATACACATATATACATATATTATACGACCAAATTACTTACTTACAACCTTAATGTTTCATTATTGTTCAAGTTCATCGACCACCCCACTGTTTTCTTGGCCTCAATCTTTTTTTCCCTAGAAAATGTTTGATTTTTTACTAATATTGCTAGTCTAGATTGTGAAATTTTAGTTAATCCCCATATTTAACATGTTACTTATCCTGTTCATATGTGCAGCGCTCCCAATATCATCTCTCTTTCCATTCCTTTACTTCATGGTAAGTTATGCACATCATATCATTAAGCTTTTATAGCATGTTTGGTTCACAGAATATCGGGGGCCTGGAATAGCCTAATGCCCTAAGCTTTTATAGCATGTTTGGTTCACAGAATACCCGGGGCCTGGAATAGCCTAATGCCCTAAGCTTTTATAGCATGTTGGGTTCACAGAATACCCAGGGCCTGGAATAGCCTAATGCCCTAATACGGGGACTGGAATAGCTATTCCCCATTTCCGGGAGTAGGCCTTGTTAATGGAATAAAAAGCATTAACAAACATCGGAGTAAGCCTAATCCTGGGATAGTCATTCTATTACAGGTCTATTCTGTGAACTAAATGTGTTGTTGTTCTTTGTGGCTCTTGGGTCAATTTAGTTTATTGGTTAATAGATTTCAATGGATACAACTATCATTTTTGGTGGCAGATAAGGGATTTCAAAATTGCAGAGACAGAAGAGGATATTGGTTACTATGCAGGTTATGTAGGTAGGCGATTTTCTGGATTTGTAAGAAATGACGCTATGTTTTGGTTGATTATTGTTATAAGGAGTGCTCATTGTTTGGCTGAATGTGTGAAGGATCGGCGTTCATGCTTGGGAGGGCGCTGACATCTGTGTTTTGGGGGTTGATTGCTGATCGATATGGTCGAAAACCAGTTATTATATTTGGCACTATCTCAGTGTAGGTTCTCATAAGTTTTCTAGTAAGTTTATGGTGCTAACTTGATTCTTTAGTGAATTCGATCTGATCTTGCTATGTACTTATCTGATCTTAGGGTGATCTTCAATACTCTCTTCGGGTTTAGTGTAAACTTCTGGATGGCAATCATTACAAGATTCCTACATGGATGTTTAAATGGTTTGCTTGGACCAATAAAAGTATCTTTTTTACCTCATGGTTTGTTAGTTTCTTATCTTTCTTTTACATTGGTTCACATTTGATGTTCTATGTTGTGTTTCTTGAATGTCCAACTCCAGGCATTTGCTGCAGAAGTCTTTCCTGATCGATACCACTCTTTGGGAATGTCAACGGTAACATTCCCGTCCTTAAAATCCATATCCCGCTATTTACCTCCTCCACCAAATACGGGCCCTTAGTGGTGCAATCCTCCGTATGCCAATTAGTTCATTTTTACAAATATGGGCGAAACCAAATCCTCACTGTTGTTTTCTGTTTCGGTTTTTCTCTGTTTCAGGTTAGCACAGCTTGGGGAATAGGTTTAATCATAGGCCCAGCTTTGGGGGGCTTTCTTGCACAGGTAAATCTTTGTTATTACCTGCAATTTTTTTTTTTTCACTTTGGTGAAGTGCATTATTGCTTTTTGGTTGTGCTAATTATTTGATTTGCTTCTGAATGAAAGCCTGCAGATAAGTATCCTTCATTGTTCTCAGCAGACTCTCTATTTGGAAGGTAAATCTGTTTTCTTGCTCTTACTAATTCTCTTTGTGAATGCTCGTCTCGTCAACTACAAACTATACTGTGTTCTGCAGATTTCCCTACCTCTTGCCTTGCCTGTGCATTTCAGTCTTCGCGTTGATGGTGACCATTTATTCATTTTGGTTGCCGGTACGCCTTCTTTGCTGTGCTATTTGCCTATTTCTTTTATATGCTTTGGTTTTTCTTCACCTCAGTTGTGACGGTGCAGGAAACGCTGCACAAACATGATTCAGCGCGTGTTTCAGCTCC
The DNA here is from genome assembly GCA_003576665.1 of Ipomoea trifida. NCBI lineage: Eukaryota > Viridiplantae > Streptophyta > Magnoliopsida > Solanales > Convolvulaceae > Ipomoea > Ipomoea trifida. The sequence goes on along the minus strand of CP025658.1, from coordinate 5,681,460 downwards.
CGACTCGTATAAAACTTTAGAGGCTGCACCTGAAGTGGCTAAGGATGGAGAAAAACCAGCTTCGAAATTTAGCATTTTAAGAAATTGGCCATTGATGTCGTCTATCATAGTATATTGTGTCTTTTCGCTTCACGATATGGCTTATACAGAGGTAGATATGGTGTTTGGTTTGCAGTTTCCAGTTTCAAGCACTTTATAGTCATAGCAAGGTATATATGACTGGTTTTCTGTACAGATATTCTCATTATGGGCTGAGAGCCCTAGAAATCTTGGCGGTTTAAGCTATTCTTCAGATGAGGTTGGAGTGGTTCTTGCAGTCTCAGGTTCATAGCCTAACTTTCTATTTCATTCAACTTTTGCATTACATCTATTGGGTGGAGACCTGAAGGGCCAAGTCTAGTACCGGGTGGCTATGAATTTTTGGGCGGAGGCGTGAAGGGCCAAGTCCAGTACCAAGTGGCTAGGGATTCTTGGGCGGAGGCCTGATTGGCCAAGTCCAGTACCAGGTGGCTAGGGATTCTTGGGCGGAGGCTTGATTGGCCAAGTCTAGTACCTGGTGGCTAGGGATTCTTGAGCGGAGGCTTGAAAGGGCCAAGTCCAGTACCAGGTGGCTAGGGATTCTTGGGCGGAGGCTTGATTGGCCAAGTCCAGTACCTGGTGGCTAGGGATTCTTGAGCGGAGGCTTGAAAGGGCCAAGTCCAGTACCTGGTGGCTAGGAATTCTTGGGCGGAGGCAATTGAGAACTTCCCAAAGTTCATTTTAACCAAACAATCAGATTGAGAACACTTCATTGTGCATATTTAGCCAATTTAGACATTTGTTCTCTTCTCTTTGTTCAACTGCAATATGGAGTCAATTCTTGTGTGTTTTCAGGGTTCAGCCTTCTGGTCTTTCAGCTTGTTTTGTATCCCATTATCGAGAGAGCCATTGGCCCTGTAATGGTGTCGCGAGTTGCAGGAGTAAGTGCCCAACAAGCTCGATATTTCAAACCGATATCAGTTGCCATTAAAATTCCTCAAGAAACAATTTTAACACTTCCATTTCCATTTATCTTTTAATGCTTGTACCTGTACAGGTCCTGTCAATACCCCTGTTGACAAGCTACCCCTACATCGCAATGCTAACCGGGATCACCCTTTCCGTGGTGTTAAACTGCGCATCCCTCATGAAAAACGTTTTGTCTGTAAGTAATCTCGTGATGACATTCATATTTTCATCGGGGGGACATTCTTGGGTGACGAGGGAAACCTGCAGTCACTATCTGAGGCTGTGCGCTGAGAAAATCTTGGTTGCCTAAGAAACATAATTGTTCAGTATTCTTAACATGAATAGGATCAAATTGATCAAAGAAAACACTTTCCTTTGAACAATTCATAAACCGTTTTGACCACCGGTTCTTTTATCATCAGGTGTCGATTATTACTGGAATGTTCATTCTGCAGAACAGAGCTGTGGTAACTAACATTTTAACCTGATTTTCCCCGAGCTAAAATCTGTTTTTTCTCATTCGCTGTGCGAGTGTATTGATCTACATTTCACTCGGTTTGATTCGTTGCGATGACTGCAGGACCAAGATCAAAGGGGAGCAGCGAATGGTATCGCGATGACTGGAATGTCAATCTTCAAAGCTTTAGGTCCAGCAGGAGGGGGATCACTGTGAGTTTTTCTTTTTTCCCTGAGAGTTTTAATGTTCAGCATTTCATTTCCTTGGAATTTCGCCATGAAAAATCCTCGTTTTTGCAGATATTCGTGGTCAGAAAAGCGGCAAGATGCTTCCTTCCTCCCAGGTACAGCTTTCTTATCCATTTTCTGTTTTTCCTAACAAGAAATGAAACCTCTTTTGGTATAAATGTTGTCCTTTACCTGCCAAGTTGATCCTTGACTTCGTAACAACAATGTTACAAGTTTAACTCCTAGTAGGAGCGACCTATTGGTCTTCTTGGTTTAAGTCAATCAGTTATAGACCGTCTATGCTGGTTTACCTCCTTGTGGTCTTTCGTTGTCTAAGGTCACAATGCGGGGTTTACTGAATGCAAACTCTAGTGTAGTGACTACGAGTTTCTCTGGTCACTCAAGAAAACATGAATATATATGATAGTGTACAATGTGGTATCTAAGAAATATTTGTCTGATATTATATGCAGGCAGTCAGATGGTATTCTTTATTCTGAATGTGATTGAGGGACTTGGTGTTTTGCTCACTTTTAGACCATTTCTTGTTGAACCCCCAAAACACTAAATACACTCAATCCTCAGCTTCCCTCACATTCCTCTTACCAAATTTTAGTGCCCACAAGGCATTTTGGTGTAAGTAATTTGGTTCTACATTTAAAAGGCATGTTTATTTTCATTGTCATGAATAATAATGAGAAGGTGGGGAAAGGTTTCATGTCTTGCCTAAGGTGGAATCGTCCAATCCGACACGATTCTTGGTCTATTGTAACAAATTTTACCATTGTGATCAGTTGAGTTGTCCATGCAAATTCTCGCTTTTTTACTCTTAATCTATCTCGCTTGATAATTGATATGACCAAGCAAATTATATGCAAATGTTCCACCCCTCTCCCAATGCATCAAGCTGAACAAAACAAGAAGTGAGATACAAAATAAATTCTTAAATGAACTTTACATGTGTAAAGGGTAGGTTCAAGTGAGAAATTATTTCTATTTAAAAATATAATGTAAAATAAATGTGTTCGCCATGATTAATGGCTTGACAATAAGAGAAAATATTTGGTGATAATTTTGTAAATATTACAACTTTTATGTGCTCATTAGACAAAGTTTGATGGTGTATTTCCTAAAATTGATATATATCAAGTATATTTATGTAAATATTAATTTTAGGGTTAGGTTGAAGATGTAAGAATAATTGACGAAGTTAGACGAGATAAGAATACTAAAATTATAACATTGTGACACAACTAAATACTATATTTATAAGAAAAAAGTACCAAACTTATTGACATTTTGTAATTTAATCACTAAACTCAAAAAGTGTGTAATTAAATAATGTGCAGTTGAGATTTTTTTTAAATTTATTTTTAATGTAATTTGAGTTGAAAACATTTCAATCTTTAACCTCAACTAGTATGACGTAAAAAAAAATGTAAAAGAAAAAATAACTCTTAATACATACCATGTAAGTAATATGATATGATTCTATTGAAAATTAAGAAAAAAAAAAAGTTGTCACGATTATACATATTTTGCTTGTTTGATAGTCCGATTGTACACTTTTTAAGTTTCTCAATTTCACATAAATGATGAGTTCAATGGTCTGTTGGTCATTTTTATTCTTACAAAAGTAGAGGAGTGGACACTAGAAACTAAAATGTGTAATTTAGCACAAATTAGAATTAAAAAATGTTATTTGTCTAATGACATGAAACTCAAATAACTATCTAAGAAGGGAGAGAAGGATTTTGGTAGAAGAAGAGAGAATGATTTGCTTTTTGTTTGCTAAACGGTCTGCGAACAAGATTGTCCATCTCTTAGCTAGGGAAGCCTTGTCCAAGTCTGACTGTGAGGACTCTTTTGGGGTCCCTTTTGGTTCGGTTGTCCACGCTTTGAACTTTGACGCTTATTAATATATTTCGCAGTTTGCTTTCAAAAAAAAAAGAAGAAGAAGAAGAAGAGAAGTAGAGAACTATTGCAAAAGGATATTGCTATACCTCCTACATTTATCAATCACACAAACTCATTCTATGATGTGACAATTTATAATTAATTAAATTTTAATTTACCAAAAAAAAAAAAAACCTACCAAAAAAGAAGTGGCAAAATTCAAGATACAAATGAATTTTAATTTTCTTTTTGAGAAGTACTACTAACTTTGATGTCATGAGTTACAAACTATTTAGTTTAAGTTTTTCTCTTTTTTTTTTTTATAGAAACAAAATCAGGAATATGATTGCTAATTTTTAAGGATAAGAGAGCAAAACCGCGCATAAGATATAATAAGTTATTTGTTTCAATTGAACGTAATAGACCGCATAGCGCAGTGGATTAGCGCGTCTGACTTCGGATCAGAAGGTCGTGGGTTCGACTCCCACTGTGGTCGACCTTTTTAAAAATCTGAGAATAGTTCAGAAAAATGCCCAAATACCAGAACTTAATACACAAAATTACCAGTTTGACACTACACTAGTTATACACAGTATCAATTGTCATTACTTTTTTTGAGTTAGATTAAAAATTGGTTTAAAATAATACAAGCATTTAAAACTTTTGCTAAATTATTTGTATAATGCTGATAAGATATTAAGATGTAAATGTTTAAAAAATATTGTCAATTAAGTTATAAAAATATGTTTAACTTTAGTGACAAAAATTTTGCTATTTTATATTTACAAAGAAAAAAAATATCATTATGAAGGAACATTTCGGATCTACTGTCAACAAAGAATATATGTTGAGAATAATACTAACTACTTTATAGTTGAGGGATCAGAGATAAGTTGAAAAAATAGAAAATTGAACACCATTTTTCATTCTCCAATTTTAAACATAAACCCCTCTTATTCATTTTCTGAGTAGAAAATTAGATAAATTCACAAAATCACAAGAGGGCTGACCTGTACTACTATAAACTATTACAACACAAGAAATGTAGAACAAGATGGATGGTGATCACCAATACCATCATTCACCTCCCAGAGGCCAGAACTAAACATGTAAGGAAGAATGGTCATATTGCTTAGAGGTAGATCATTAAAAAGAAAATTATGAAAATTAAAGTCTCAGCCACAAGCACAAGGGAGGAAGACTAGGTCGATTTCAAACAACAATTTCCACTGAAATGCCACAAGAAACATAGCAACTGCCAAATGCAGATATTCTGGAAACATGTAAGAAGTAAGCTTCTCTGGGAGTGACTGGCTCCCTGCATTCATGACCACATCTCCAACACGACATTATCCTAGTTCCGTTACTTGAAGTCTTGAACAACAAATTCACTACAGCGTTGTGAGATCCAAAAACGAAAATTCATGAGCATGACACAAGTTGTTAATGCATCGTTGTTAAGTTAACACACCTGAGGATTCTAATGAAGTTTGTCACCCCATTCATCCCTTCCCCGTACATCTGAAAAGGACCTTTGCATGCTGAGGGCGAGGAAAGTCGCTACTTGCTAGCTAACTTCAAAGCACCCACCGATACCATTCAAAATTACAAATTGGAACTTAGTTCAGAAAGAAAGAAGACAACAAAACAAAATTGTTGGGTAAATACTGTATTGCACCGTTTGATTAAAGCCTAAAGCCTAAGAACCGATACTCTTGGCCGCAAAATTTTCTGACAGCTTTCCAAATGTGAACCTAATTAGTAACATTCGATATTAAACCTACATTATGAAACCATAGAGAGTAGTACTATCACATATGCAAAACAATATATGTAAAGTATATGCTCGTCAACAACTCAACAACAGAGAAACTGCAGCATACCGCTTCCCACAATAGGGAACAGCTCAACAGGCTCTGAATTAAACCGAAGCTTTTCATTTCTTGGACATTGCTATTTCATTCTCCATTTTCTGAGCAAAAACCTTTGTTGCAATCATATTTTCATCAAAGTATGTTGCATAAGGATGGCCCTTCGGCACCAACCTTCTGTACTTGTCGAAGTTCTTCTCAGCTTCATTGTTTTTCCTCAATAATGTGTATATGATCCCTTGGCATAGGTATGGTCTAAAGTCCCTGGGCTCCTCCTTCACCAATTCCTGATAAACCTTCAAAGCCTCATCATGCTTTCCTTCAATCACCCGAATTTGCGCCAGCAAAAGCTTGAAATCCCTAAAATCTGCCTTCTTGCCTTGCTTCTTACACAACTTCATCCCCTCCTCGATTCTTTTCGCGATTTCCTTCAAATCCTCAGTCGATTTGGACTCGGATGCGGCCATTACTAGTCCGTGATAAGCCTCAACCCTAAGAGGATCCTTTGCCACAATCTCATTGAATCCATTTTTCGCCGTTTCCACCTCTCCACTGTAAATATACAAATGAGATTTCAGTAACGGCCATTCCGTATCGCTCGGGTCAATCTCCATCAATCTGTCGATAATTCCAATAGCTTCTGCAATTTTCCGGCTCTGGATCTTCATCTCCATCAAACTCCGTAATGCTCCAACATCATTCGGATTCAATAACAAATTCTCTTCCAGAACTCTCTCTTTATCCTCGTCGGAAAACGCGGTCTCCACGGCGGCCGGGGCGGAAACGGGGGATGCGATGGCCGGTTTTAGCGTAACACAAAACCTGCCGAAGAAAATCGCCGCCGCAGTCACGGCGGTGACGACGGTGCATTTGAGGAGAGACAAGGGGAGCTGAAACGAGGGCAGGGTTAGGGATTGAGGGAGCGCGGGGCTAGGGTTTAGCGAATTGAAGAGATTGTGTTTTGGGGCTTCAGGGGAAGACGAGGACGAGGCTCTGATTGTGATGGACGGCTGTGATGATGGTGGGGTCCTGAAGGAGAGGGAAGAAACGGGCCGGGATAAAATTGGATGATGGTGACTGAGAGAGGGGAAGAGTTTAAGGTTTGGTTTTGCAGAGACATTGTTGATTGTGTTCATGGTTGCTAGGGTTTAGAGCGAAGGAGAAGAAGAAGAAGAAGAAAAAGCTTAGGTCTAAAACCCTTGTGAAAATGGAGGTAAAGTTGCAGACTCGGAGACGGTGGCGATGCCGGCTAAGGTCCGTCACGGTGAGGGGCCTAGATGAGATCAAATTCATTTCTTGGCCTATCTGTATTGGGCCAAGTACATTTCCTTGGGTATACTAAATGGGCCTTTAGTTGGAGTCATGGGTGTTGCAGATAATTCGCAAATCGGTAATTGTTATTTGTTAGACATGTATGTCAACATTTATTATTTTGGGCATTGATATCTTATTAAATAAATATAATAAATAAATATGTTATTTATTTTTTTTAAAGGTAAACGTAGCTATTCCATTAATTCATAACATAAAACGTTTACATCAATGATCAATGAAATGGTAAACCATTCCTTACAATCAGACATAGAAACAACTTTTCTAATTATGCTATAAAAAACTTGAATCGCAGACTGTTTCATAATTAGGAAGATATGTTCCTTCAAGGAGTTTAAAGCTTCATCAAAGATCTGGGTCTTCGTCATCATTCTTTTTTGCTCGCCAGGATAAGATCAACACTTGCCGAACCAAACTAAACGATTTATGCTAATGAAAATGAAAAACTCGTGAAAATAACAAGAGGGAAAATGCTCGTGAAAGTAACGAGAGGAAAATACAATAATAGAGAAAATAAACAAGTGTGTAAAATCAAAATAGGGTTGGGAATTCAAGACTACCCACACAAACCCCAATACCTACCTACTATTATTTTATTCAAAGGGAGAGACAACGGAAGGAGAAGATTTGTGGCGGTGGTCGGAGGCGGACGGAACTGCGACGGTAGTCAGGACGGAAGAGCGAGAGCAAACATAGAAGGTGACCAAAACCGTCGGCTCAAAGCTCCATTAGAGCTCCGGCCGGAGGCCGGCGGTGGAAGCCAAAGTTGAGCAGCAGAGAAAGGCGTTTTATAGAGAAAAGGGAGGTAGCATGTTATTTATTTTATTTTGACTTAATTAATATTTAATAGTATTCTATACAATTTTTTAAATTCTTCATTCTTAAGAGTTAGGAATATGAGTGACAAATAATTAATAAATGAAATATTGCAAAAAATATTCATAGTCATAGTAATTCTAATTGGGGCATTAAATTTCTGATAATACTAGCACATTGTCTTTCTTATGGTACGTCTCATGCCATTCTGTATGAGTTACGGAGAGTAGACATGTGGATGATTGTTAGAGAACAAGTCATTAAACAATAATTGACTATAACGTATCACATGATGTTTACCTACGTGTCATCAGTATGTTGTAGGGTAGAAGTATGCAATAATCATTTGACTTGCGACGACATGGATGTCTCGTACATAAGGTGAATTAATTTTTGTCAGTATGCGTCTTTTGTTCATTATGGGACTATAAATATACTTGGTGGCATAACATCATAAACACATAATTGATCAAATATATTTCTTCAATTGCACTCCAAATATTCTTAAAATATTATAACAAATATATCGCATGCGACGCACGTGTGAAAATACTAGTTATTTTTTGAAAAAAATTACTCCTTTTTTTTTTGGTAAGAAAAAAATTACTTCTTAATTGTTACGAAAACAACAAATAACCTTGTTTATATTCTCTTATCAGTCATATCATCATATGGCATATTATTTCCTGCTAACTAGCCGTTGGTCTTACCTACACATAACCACTGGAACTTGATTTACGCGTGACTAATCCAGTAGGCCCCACTGCCAAATATCCCAACTCCTTAATCATGATCAGATCATCAGAAGCTTAACCACAGGTTCCCGTTGTATAAACTAACCAGGGTTACTTCTCCTCACCATACCTCTTTTCTCCCTCGTCTCTCCAGATCTGCTCAAACCCACTGTAGCGAAAACAAAAATTCGAAGGAATGTTTTTTCTTCAATTTCCTCATTCAATCTATGATTTTTTCCTCTGAATTTTTACATTTCTCAGAATTATTATATATGTTTTGGTTTAATTAATGGAGACGCAGAGAATTATGGAATTTCCTCGTCGGAATATGGACAAGCGATCTCGAAAACGACCTCGTTTAACGTGGGACGTACCTCCTGCCATTCCTCTTCCTGCAAAGGTCCGATTCCGTTTGTGTCTTTATGCTCATGTGTGATTAACTGTGTGTATATTCTATCTATTTCTAAGAATTTACTGCTTTTACGGTGTTTGAATTTTCCTTGTTTGTAGAATTATATAAAAATGCAAAATTTTGGTGTTTAATTTTTTGCCATACGTGTAAAGTTATGACATTTAAGTGATCGACTTTGATTTCTGATTATTACGGAGTATTATTTTTGTTTCCTAAAAAAACCTAAATTAGCAGTTTAGCTTTGTTGGTTGTTTGGCTTAATCTATGCTCAGTGGTGTTATGCATACTAGTTTTACTGCTGGTGTGGCATTGACAATTGGTGTGGTGTTTCGACAATTCATGATTGTAGTTTGTTGAGTGGTACCATCTGGCATATTCTTGATATCTTACCTGGAGTATGATTTGTTGAATAATTGAGGATGTAAATCAGTTCTGATCAGTGCCGCCTGCTGGTTGTAGGCATAGTGTGTGACTTCTGTGGGTTCTCTGCTTAAATATTTTGAAATGGTTATGGTTATACTGCATAATTTCATCATTTAACTGACTTTCATTCTTTTTTGTTGCCTTTTGCTTTCAGGTCCTTCCACCAATATACTGTAGGCAAGATTTTGCAAATGGAGCAGTTTTTAATTATGCTTATTCTTCTATATATTACAAAGGGATCCCTAACACTGGATCCCCACCTTGGAGGGCAGATGATAAAGATGGACATTATGTGTTTGCCATTGGAGAGAACCTTACTCCTCGTTGTAAGTCCACAGAAATATTTTGTATTATTAAATTGCCTAAGGAGTTATGTGCATAGCATACCACTGAATAACACTATGCAAGGGTCTTTGCTAAGAGTATTCCCTATTTCAGGACTGATAGGATCATAATTTCTATGTTCTAACTCTTACGTAACCTTTTTATATCATACTTTTAGAATTTATAATTTTTATTCACTTTTGTTTTAATGATTCATTTCATATGCTTTCATTTGTAGTGTTTTGAATGGTTATAGAGATCTACAGTTGCACTGTGGTTATAAAGGATTCCTAAAACTTCTTGTTTTCTCTCTGATAATTTTTCATATTTTTATTCTGTCTCTTATTCTTACAATAATCTTCTTCCGCCTTTCCTGCAGATAGGATACTGAGCAAGATGGGTGAAGGTAAGTTCCTTCTCTTCTTCTTCTTCTTCACTTATTTCCTCCGTGCACTTAACAATAAGAAATCAAGGAGAAAGCAGAAAATGTTTGAAAATTCCCTTCATAGTCTGAACATGTGGCCTGAACAGTAGCAAAAAATGTGCCTTTTACATAAGTTCACTAGAGATTAAAATTGCCCGCTCTTTTCTTACAAAGGCTTCTTCATGTGGTGTTTCTAGTTTGCTTCTTCTTTTGGTGTTAGGATATATTCACATCGATCTGATGTTCTTACATTTGTGATTCTTTCTTTTCAATCTGATTTGCAGGGACCTTTGGACAAGTCCTGGAATGTCTGGACAATGAAAGGAAGGAGCTTGTGGCAATCAAAGTGGTTCGTTCAATACACAAGTATAGGGATGCTGCTATGATTGAGATTGATGTTCTACAGAAACTTGCCAGGCATGATATTGGTGGCAAACGGTGAGCATCTTCTTTCCCTTTGGCTTGATTTTACTGTTAAAAATTTGAAATCGTTTTGGTACAAGTGGTTTTATTCTTTGCAGTTGTGTGCAAATTCGGAATTGGTTTGACTATCGTAATCATATATGTATTGTAAGTATCTATTGGTGCTTATTGATTACTTGAATATGGAGCGGCATTACTGTTCCTTCAAACCTGAATATTCTGTGAGTTAAAAACTTGCGGATGGATTTAAATGATCTTAACAGGTTTTTGAGAAGCTTGGTCCAAGCTTATATGATTATCTACGCAAAAACAGCTATCGTTCATTTCCAATTGATCTTGTGCGGGAGTTTGGAAGACAACTTTTGGAGTCTGTAGCATGTGTGTGAAGAATCTTTACAACACTCTTATTTCACTTAGATTTTGTTTCTAAAAGTATTGTAGGTGATGCTTAGATGTTAGCACCAACTACTAGTTTGGTTCCTCATTCAATATACTAACTAAAGGACTGGAGCTTGAGATCTTTTTCCTTTTTCTTTCTTAATCCTTTTCACATCTGTGATGTTTGTCTTAATAAATATTTGATGCAACCATAGTGCTCAATACAGTGATCCCTGCTTAGTATGTGACTTCTCTTTGCAGTTATGCATGATCTGCGGTTGATCCACACTGATCTGAAGCCAGAAAATATTCTCCTTGTATCGTCAGAATATATTAAAGTACCAGATTACAAGGTGAAACCTAATATCACATCTTTTTCAGAATGTGTGTGTATTCTGTCTGTATATAAATATGCGTGTTCCTGTGTGTATACTTGAACAAAAATATAAAGAAGACAGTTTGGATAGTGCAAGGATTTCTATTGGATGAATGATGGTAATGTAAAATCAGTTTCACATAGCTATTGCTTAATAAACCATGCAGAAGTCAATTTAGTAACAACTTTAATTTTTTATTTTTCCTTTTATATTATTATTACTTCGTATTATTTTGTTTCCTTTTTTGGGGCCAGTTGAGGGTGGGAACAACTTCAATGACACTAAAAGTAGGATACTTGCTCAGTGAAACACTAAAATACACACTCTTACTTCCATTTTGTCCAATGATTGTTTGCTGTGCTGGTGTAAAAATATTACTATATTGGATATATTTAAATTGTCTTATTGGTAAAGAAAAAACTCAACCTTTATGCCTTAGAACAATTATATCCAAACCTTTAAATTTTCACAATTTAATACCAACTTTACTAACTGGATATTAAATTGAAAAAATTTAAAGGTTTGAATATAATTGTCACAAGGGCATAAAGGTTTGAATGTTTTTTTCACCAATAAGCCTATTTAAATGTATAAGTGGGTTGCATTTTTAACAGGAAGAGGAAAAGTTTTCAGCTTTTAATATACGTAGAATGTGTAACATCAGTACATCACTAGTTATAATGTTTCTTGAAAGACAATCTGATTGTAATTTATGGTTTTTGTCCCATCACTCCTCTAGTCATGCCACTGGCTGATGTCTCTTTTTGTCTGCCGTGAAGTTCCTATCACGACCTGCAAAAGATGGTTCCTACTTCAAGAACTTACCCAAGTCAAGTGCTATTAAGCTTATTGACTTTGGCAGTACTACATTTGAACATCAAGATCATAGTTATGTGGTTTCAACTCGTCATTACCGTGCTCCTGAGGTTATCTTGGGTAATCAGTCTCTGTTATATTTGACCTTTTTCTCGTAATTTCTACCTTTCATTCATTCTTCTTTTTATTGATTTTAATCCGGTTTTTACAGGTCTTGGATGGAACTATCCCTGTGATATGTGGAGTGTAGGTTGCATTCTTGTTGAACTGTGTTCTGTAAGTGAGAGCCATTTAATGTCTCTTTATAATTTACTTGATACTACTGGGGTATGCTTGAAAATATAGTCCTACTCTTATTCTTACTGTCATCATGGTGCACCTAACTTTAGGTGACAACTGTCTTAGCTTGTACCAGTGGATTGTTTATATGGGATTAGTTGATAATATTTTTCAACCCAGCTTATGGCTATCATAATAGTTCAATAACCAGAATAACACTATAGAACCACTAGTTGAAGGAATGCAAATTGTTAAAGAAGATTAGCATCACAACTTTAAATCTGTGGGGGGTGGTAGGGTTGTTGGTGCTCATTTTTCCTAACAGCTCTGTCTGTACATAAACAGGGTGAGGCTCTTTTCCAGACACATGAGAACTTGGAACATCTTGCTATGATGGAGCGAGTATTAGGTCCTTTGCCTCAACATATGATTATGAGAGCTGAGTAAGAATGTTATACCTTCCCTTAAACTTTTTAAGATTTTATTTTTCCTTGCATGCATGTAGTTATAGTGGTGTCGCTATTTAATGTAGCCGTCGTGCTGAGAAATATTTCAAAAGAGGTGGTGCAAGGCTGGACTGGCCAGAGGGTGCAGCTTCAGGTGACAGTATGCGAGCAGTTTGGAAGTTGCCCCGCCTTCAGGTATTCAGTGAATCTTTTAACTAGTATTGAATAAGTTTGGTTGGTGGGCTGTAGAGTTCTGCAAGACAGGTTTTCATAAGCTTTTACTGGATGGTTGGAGGTTTTAAGTATTTGCTATTAAACTGTATTTGCACATATTTACTTGTTTGCAATGGAGTTAGAAGCATTAATGGGCTTGTAAACTCCTATATATACATAATTCTAAGATTAAAAGTTTTCATGTCAGTGACTCTGCCTCTGCTATGTTGTATAAGTTTAGTTACTTGTCAATTAAAATGATTCTTATCAAGTTAATGTTCTTCATTCTTTTGTTCCATTTGTTGGAGTCAAACCTCATAAAAGAGTTTTTAAGCTTTGCCCCCACAAGGTGTGGGGAGAGAAGATTCATATTAGAATAATCCAGTCTGAGACTCCTAGAATTGTTTTAAATGTTGAAGCGCAAAATAGGATATCAAGTGAAAGTTTCAGAACTTTAAACATGTTACTATATTTAAGACCGTCCAAAAGTGAGTACGGATATTAAATAATCCTTTTTTATGTGATTCAAGCATTGGGGAATATATTGTAAAACCTTCGTTGTGCTGATTTTTATAAAGTTTGAGTACCAGTAGTACTTAGAAGTTATGTTTGCAAGCCCTTTTATCAGTTCACTTGTTTTTTTTTGCAGAACCTCGTCATGCAGCATGTGGACCATTCTGCGGGGGATCTTATTGATCTCTTGCAAGGGCTGATGCGCTATGAGCCAGCAGAGCGGCTCAAAGCAAGGGAAGCTCTGAGGCACCCTTTCTTCACCAGAGACCTGAGAAGGTGTGGTCTGTAAATAACATATTCTTTTTTCTCATATTAATGCTTTAATGTACCTGGTGTGTAAATGAGTCTGTCCCTTCCCTCTCCTGCCAACAAAGTGGGGGAAAATGAGGAAGTGAGCCTTGACTTTGATGCAAGCTATTCTGCTTATAATTCTGGTCCTGTATAGTGCAGACCTTTCCGCCATTCCTAGTCTTTGTGTTCAACCCGTGTGCCATTCTCTTTTGCTTGTATAACATAATCTCTAACCAAATTGTTTGCAAAAAAAAAAAAGTTGTAGGTAGCGCTCCTGCGTCTTAATTCTCTCCCTCCTATTGGATTTATGTTAGCTTTCTCAAGTGATGAATGAATGAGCAAAATCCAGGGCAAAATGGTGTGTGGAGAATATGATTGAATCCCCCTTTAATAACTTTTTGAATGGTTTAAGCACCAAGGGTGCCCTGGACATGCATTCAATATTGATTGATTGATTATGTTTTCTTCTTCCCAGTGCTTGTGTTGGTGTGTCCATACTTGAGTAATTGTTGGACAAAAATGGAAATAATTCATTTATTAATATCAAAATCCAAGTCTGCGATTGATGGATTATGTTTTCGGGTGGTATTGATTATGAGATCTATGCAATCAACACCAGGATGTTATATGAGATGTTAAGAATGCTTTATTTCTTCCTATTTGATTGTGATTTAAGGAAATACAATGATGCACCTTTTGAAGTGTAACAAGAGAAGCCAAACACATTGTGTTTAGATGTCATGTAGTGATTCTTCCATATGGGAGGTCATGAGATCGAGCCTCAGTGGATGCGGTATTGAGTGATTTGACTCGAAAGAAAGAAAGAAGCAATCAAGTAGTTAGTAGTTAGAGAATCAACATTGACGGTTTATGTAGAATGACTAGACAATTAAACAAAACATGGAAAGAGAGGAATTTGATCAAATCAATTTCTCCCTTCAAAAAGTTGAATCCCCAATCTTAAGAGCTTCTCACGTTCCGGCCCAATATAACATGTGAGATGAGGTAAATCATTTACTGCTGTAATTTTGAACCTTGGTATCTTTTTCTAAATACTGTCTACTAAATCATTGGAATAAGCCAGTGCGAGCTAAATGAACTTCTTATTGTTATGAGTAGTAGTGTTGTATGTTATTGCATGCATAATTATAATTGGTGGTGTAGCATGTGCAATGATGCAGTGGACAATTGTTATATTGTAGATCAGGATCCACTATATGTATTGTGATATATAATATATTATATATTATATATTATATATTTACAATTAATAAATTATGTATCTTCAGTTTATTACTTACGGTTAATCTATTATGTAGGTACATAATCCATAATCCACGATATAATTTGCGTATAAAAGTGATTACATACATAATTAACACAAACTCTACTATACAAATGGCTCAATTAAATCACCACATAAATAATTAACACAAACTCTACTATACAAATGGCTCAATTAAATCACCTTTATTAAATTTCTATGAAGATGGGAGAGGGAAGAGAGAAATAAAATATAAAAAGAAAAAAGTAAAGAAGAATTCGAAAACATATAAATAAAAGTAATATATTTATGAAATACCAAAATCATAGGTCCTCAATTTTTGAACCAATTGGTTGGGAATGAGATTTAGATATATTCGAGATCCAATTGAAGCCAATGTCAATTCTAGAGCATATTTAAACAATTAAAATTTAAAATATTTATTTTGAGAAAAATTTTAAAATATTTATAACTAAATTAAAATAACATTAACTTCACTACTAATAAAAGGTAAGCATTTTATGGCATAGCTTTTTAGCGTACCAAATTTGTTAGTAATTGCCGATGTTGATAAATTTTGGAAAACATTTCCAATATTTGAAATAAGTCAGTAATGATGTTGGCAAATTGAAAAAAACGAGCAATATTATCATTGAAATTATTTTTTAAAAAATCGACATATTATCCAAAGAACTAGTTCATAAAAAAGTTAAAATAATTTTTATTTAATTAATTGAGATTTTTCAACCGATGTGGGCAATTCAAAATTTGCATCGGCAAACATACTAAACATAATTTGCGTCGACATACTGAATGTAGATACCTAAAACATGATCTTCTGGTAAAAAATATGACATCACAGCTAAATAATGTTCATCGCTGGTTGATGATTTTTGTAAAAAATATACGAAGTTAATTTTATAATTATATTCATTGCAAAACTTGAAAGTTTGTAATATTTATAAAACGGATACCAACCATCAACCGTTTGATTTATCCAAATAGATGATCGGATCAACCCTTTACATGAGAGTTTGTTCTAACTTGAACTCTCTTTTATATTTATATGATAATATGATAATAACTTGTTCTCAAGAGAAAATTAATGACTAATCTCAATTGCCTATCTACTAAGATCTAACGATTCTAGAACAATGAGAGAAAAAATGCAGTGGCATTTTGATAATTTTTTTTAAAAATTTAAATGTGAACTGTGCAACACTATAGGGTTGGTTCATTTTGGGCCGTTAAAAAGTGCAGTATACTTAAGGTTCACGTTTTAGAGTCTGATTTTCTTTTTTAAATTTTGTTTAGAAATTCACTTTTTACTATTTGTAATTTAGTATTTATATGATTTACATAATTTTTTTTTTTTGGTCACTATCCATACTGTCCTAAATAGTTATTATGGTCATTAATAAGCATGGGTAGACATTTGTTGACTGGCTGGATTTTCGGAGCTAGACTGAAACAAACTCACGCGTAAATTTATACTCCAAAATAAATTTACACTATAGTCATAATTGTGGGATTTATATATTTAAAAAAAAAAAAAGGACCTCGACGCGGCTGAATTTGAATTTATGAAAAAAGGGAGCGGGCCCACCATTTTCAAAGTCACCAAGGAGAAAGGACAGCTCTTTCCTTACTTGAAAAAAGTAGCCGTTAGGATCTCAGTCTTAAGTTTGCACTCAGCAGAAAAACGGAAAAGGAAACTCACAAAGGCAACCTTTGAATTTCGGATTCTCTCGTATCTCATCGCCTTTAGCGACAGATTTTTCTCAGTTTTCCGGATCGGAATCTCAGCAAGAACACTCAGCTTACTCTCTCTCTCTCTGTTAAGCGATCGTTGAAATGGCGTCGTTGACTCCAGACGTTACCCGTAAATCGAGGGCCGGAATGTCACCGTCTCCGGCGCCGTTCTACACCCCCAGACCAGAAAGGCGACGGCCTGACTCGAGAGGATCGGAGAACAATCGGTTTGACAAAGACAGAGAGGTTAACGTCCAGGTTATCCTCAGATGCAGGTATTTAAATTAAATATATTTGCTCCAGTTGAACGTGCTTTATCGGATGAAATTAGGGTTTTCTGATGTATGTGAATGATTTTAGACCATTAGATGAGAGTGAGCTGAAGCTAAATGTCCCGAGGGTCATAACTTGTAACGAGAATCGAAGGGAAGTCACTGTTTCTCAAAATGTAGCTAACAAGCAACTAGATCGGGTTTTCACCTTTGACAAGGTATGCATCACTTTGTTACCCCTTAAAAAAATTAGTTTCAATTTTTGTTTGCGGAATGATACATTTATGTTTTTTTTAATATGTTGCCATAAATTTGTGTTTAAGGTCTTTGGTCCCAAGGCTCAACAGAGATCAATATATGATCAAGCTATTTCCCCCATTGTTAATGAAGTTCTTGAGGGCTATAATTGCACCGTGTTTGCATACGGACAGACAGGTACAGGCAAAACATATACGATGGAGGGAGGAACGATGAAAAAGGTATTGAATTACTTAGTACTCTAGATTGCAATATATTTTCACTACAAAATTATGATTATTTATTGTGATTTGTGAATGTTCATAATAAATTCAACTTGTTTATGGGTATTGGCTTACATAAGGTCCATAGTGCTGGAAAATCTACAATCTTAAATTCTTAATATGCAATTTCAATAATTTGATTAAATGAACTTTACCAAATACCACATTTATTGCATATCAACTGTTGGTTAAAATTTGTTGCAATATCACTATTCTATAGGTTGGAGAATTGCCTGTTGAAGCAGGTGTTATTCCAAGAGCAGTTCGCCAAATCTTTGATACACTTGAAGCACAAAATGCTGACTATAGCATGAAAGTAACATTTCTGGAACTATATAATGAAGAAATAACTGATCTGCTGGCTTCAGAAGAGCCATCAAAATATTTAGAAGATAAGCAAAAGAAATCTGTCTCTTTGTTGGAGGATGGAAAAGGTTGTGTTATTGTAAGAGGACTTGAAGAAGAAGTCGTGTACAGTGCTAATGACATTTACAATCTTTTGGAACGAGGGGCTGCTAAAAGGCGCACTGCAGACACCCTATTAAACAAGCATAGCAGGTATGGATTGTTTTTTATCTTTATTTTTATCCTTGATACATGACGCAAATGGAAGCAGATGTTAAACATACTCTTTTATTTGCAGCCGTTCTCATTCTATATTTAGCATAACTGTTCATGTTAAAGAAACATCTATTGGTGATGAGGAGCTTGTGAAGTGTGGCAAGTTAAACCTTGTTGATTTGGCAGGATCAGAAAATATATCTCGTTCAGGTGCCAGGGAGGTATGCACTTCTCAATAATCTTAGAGATTGCCAAGAGTTTTATTACGGAGTATTTGGAATGTTGTATTTGTGCTCAGGGAGATTGCTATTAGTATTTTAATTATTTTATTAAAAATAAACACAGGAACTTTCTAATGTGAATCTTTGATAGATCATAGATGTAATGTAAATTAGCATTTCCCTATGAATTAGCAATTCTTCAATTTTAGTTAATCTCTTGCTGCTGAGATCTTTATGGATTCTTAACTTGTGAAAGTAATGTTTTGGGTTGAAACTAGGGTCGTGCAAGAGAAGCTGGAGAGATAAACAAAAGTTTACTTACCTTGGGCCGTGTCATATATGCATTGGTTGAGCATTCAGCTCACATTCCTTACAGGTCTGTGCCGTACATCTTTTGTAGCATATAAAATGAACTTCTGTGTTTTTTATTTGGGTCATCTTCTTTTGCCTCGTACAGGGACAGTAAGCTTACAAGGCTTTTGCGGGACTCTTTAGGAGGAAAAACAAAAACTTGTATCATTGCGACAATTTCACCATCTGCTAATTGTCTGGAAGAAACCTTAAGCACATTGGACTATGCATACCGTGCTAAAAACATTAAAAATAAGCCAGAGGTTCATGTTGCTATCTCTTCAACTTCTTAACTTCTAATTAAATTAATCTCTGTAATTTGAACTAAGTAGTGATTTTCTTCTCAGGTAAACCAAAAGATGTCCAAAACCATGCTGCTTAAAGATCTGTACCAGGAAATAGAAAGGATGAAACAAGGTATGAAAGTGCACTTAAATTTCTCTGTGAAATGATGAATACTGTAATCACTTTCTTCATGATTTACCAACTAGATGTTCGAGCTGCGAGGGAGAAGAATGGGGTTTATATTCCACATGAAAGATTTTTGCAGGATGAAGCTGAAAAGAAGGTATGTGTTTTATGACCCTGGTTCTCAAATTGTCTTGAATACAGTGAGTCAATATCTATAGAAATGGCAAATGAGTTTGCTTTGCTGAAAGTTAGTTTCTGAAAGAAATCTTATCTATAAAGAGGGTAAGAAATATGGTAACTTGATTTATATAGATCTTTCTACGGTTCATTCTTGTATCAATTAATTGTTTTGGATGGAAGAATGCCTTTCACATCATAGCAGCAGCTATGTTTCTGCAATGACTTTCTCTGCTTCCCAATTTATATTGAGCCTTTAGATTAACAATTATACTTTGCAGGCAAAGAATGGGAAGATTGAGCAGTTGGAGAATGATCTGGATGTTAGTGAGAAGGTAGAATCTAATATTTTATTTATTGTTATTGTTATTGTTTTCCATTTTCACTATTACAGCTTTCATATATGTGCACTGCATTTAACATCAACTTCACCTTACAGCAAGTTGATAAATTCCGTGAGCTTTATTATACTGAACAAGAAGAGAAGTTGAGCTTCAAAAGTGAACTGAAGGACTGCAAGGTTAGACAAACGTTCTATAAATCTTGCATGAAGTACACTGCTCTTCTGTTTCTGTTCATTTATCTTATGTTTAAAATGTTCTTCAGATAAATCTAGAAAAGAGTAACAGTGCTTTGCAAGATCTTCAAGAGAATTACTATATTGCTGTTTCAACACTCAAGGAAAAGGATGTTACTATAACCAAACTGTTACATTCAGGTATCTCTTACTGGCAATAGCAATTTCCTATCATCATGTTATTTACATGAATAAATATATTTATTCTGTATTTCTGTGCTTTGTGGATAGAAAATCGTCTGGTTGGATGTGCAAAGGAGCTAAGGGAAAGTTTGCACAATGCATCAAATGATGTAACTTCCCTCTTTGCAAGATTAGGTATAGCTACAGTTCAGTCTTCTTTATTCATTTATATTTTGTGCCTTAACATTCTGGTATCTTAATGGTCATCTGAAACATACATTCAACTTCTATCTCTCATGATTTTGGCCCACGTAAAAGGTGCTTTTACCACAAATTGGTAGTTTTTGCTTTACAGAAATCTGTTGTTTTTCCCTCAATACTGACTCCAGTGAATGAGTTTTTAATAAAAGCTTCCGTTACTTTTTGCGCATTCAACTAATAGTAAAACTTTACAGATGAGAAAGATAGTTTGGAAGAAAACAATCGAAGCTTGCTCCGAGCATTTGGTTCACAACTAGATGAAAGCTTAAAGGACCTGCAAAAAGTCATCCTGGGGTCAGTTTCCCAACAGCAGCAGCAAATGATATTCATGGATGAGTACATCAGCTCATTTCTTGCTAGTAAATGCAATGTAAGAAAATAAATTCAGAGATTTAACTGAGATCTTGTATTTTGTGTTTCCTTCTCAACTGAACTCCTTATTTATCACTGCCCACCAGGTGACTAAGGTCATGGAATCAAAGATCGCAAAAATGATGGAGATGCATGCTTCGGGAATTGCAGAACTGAAAGTAATTGTTGACACACTACAGCAGAGATCTTCTTCAGACCTGGAACAAATGAAATCAAATATATCATCTCAAGCTACTACACTTGAAGATGTATGAAACATTTCATGTTGGCCTAAAAAATTGTCTTATTGTGAGCTGTGCTTAAATATGTTTTCTTTTTGGTAATTGCAGTTCATCCTAACTGCTTCCATGGAGGCAAAGGATGTTATAAGCGATATGCAGAACTTTCTCAATGATCAAAGACAAATCCTTGCATTCTCTGCTCAACAACAGCGAGAGGTTATCATAGATTCTTGTTGCTGTAGTTCATTACAATATTTTGGCAACATTACTAACACTTCTGTTTATTTTTACTGTTCTCTTCTACCTTTATGTTTTCTCATGTTACTGCTGTGGTGGATGGAAACAGGGACTGCATCGAAGTATGCTTTCAGCACAAACAATTTCACAGGCAACAGCCAACTTCTTTGATGACCTCCATCAACGTGCCTCGGAACTCATGACATTTCTTGAAGATAGCAAAATTGATAAGATTGACCAGTTACAAAAATTTGAGAAGTCATTCAAGGTCAATAAGCAAATAAAAGATGCAACTATATATTGGAGCGCACCAAATTGATGCAAAATTCTAACTTTCCTATTTTTAATGCCTATTAACAGGAAGAGGCTCTTAAAGAAGAAAAGGCAGCTGCAGAACAAATTGCTGCAATACTGGCAGCTCTAACTGCAAAGAAAACCGTCATGGTTAGTCAGATAATTCTTTAATGTTTTTCATCTTTTATGCATGGAATTCTTAAATATCTTGCCAAACATAACTTATTTTCAGGTGTCAGAAATGTCAAGAAACTTTCAGAACTCAAGTGTGGAAGAGAATAAGAGATTGCATCAAGAGTTGTCCGGTTTCCAGCAAGTCTCAGTAAATGCAAAGAAAGAATTGAATGGATATGTAGAAAAGGTGAAAAACGATTTCGTGGAAGACACATTTGCATCAGCAGAAAGTAGAGTGGCATTGGACAACTGTCTGCAAGAGTGGTAAGCTCTTACTTTGCAACACTGCTGGGGAATTGGGTATTAGGACATTCTGTGGGAGCAGAAAAGTAGTAGCTTAAGTTGATGCTTTTACATATATTTGTGCACATTGAAAGTTTGAATTGGCATTACTGAGAGATTATAGATCAAGCTTGCTATAATAGTCTGAGGAGTGGAGATTTAGAAAACCTTCACAAATTACTTATAGCAGTATTCAGTAACATCATTATTCTATATGTGCAGCACAAACAAAGTTGATCATTTTAATCAACAATGGGAGAACACCACGCTTGGAGTTAATAAGCTCACCAAGGATGGTCTCGCAGAGACAGAATCTGTTGTGCAGTAAGTTGTTTATTATTATTATTACCGTTATTTGATTCTGGCAAACATTTGCTTACAAATGTGTTCCTTGACAGGACAAAAACTGCTGCATTACATGGTGCACACGAGGAATTCATCTCCGCATCCTCATCAATGCATGCAACATTTAACCAGTGTAGCCATGATTTGCTGACTTCAGTTAATGGTATCTGAATTTTTCTACCTTTAAAATACATAGAATCTTTTCTTTCTTTAATAAATCATGAAACTAATCCATCTGTATGCACTTCCAGATTCTCTGATGAAGGACAGGGAAAGTAAGAAGGAAATCAATTCAATGTCTACCACGTTCTCAACTCAACTTAACTCAATACAACAAACCCATGGTGAATTCTTATCAAATATCCAGAATAGAACAGAGCAGTGCCTTCAAAATGTCTGCAAGGTACAATCTTAAGTTCCCTACACTTGCATTCTTCAAAATAGAATTTGTCCAGAAATTACCTATACTGCATTCTTCACATGTTTAATTTGTTCAAAATTTGTCAAACAGGCTGATCAAAATGCTGATAGGACTCCAAAGAAACGCGAGATACGAATCCCCACCATTGCATCCATTGAGGAAATGGCAACACCAATCTCCGAGATCAACTTAGAAAACCGATCAAAACAGAGTGGTGCTAATGGCAAGATTCAACAGGATATGAAGGGTGCTTCACCAAACAGAACTCCATTCACAAATGTCAATTGATTTATATTAGGGGCCTGTGGAGTCAGATATCTGGGAGTTAGATTAAGGGGGGGAGCCATGTATCATTTCAGTACCCCCATCATCCATAGAAGAAGTTGCACTCATTTACTGATGAGTGGCATAGTACTTCTTACTCTAGATTCATAATTACTGTGAAAGCTGTTTTGACAATATTATATGTACTCTTTAGCTAATGTAAAAGTAGATTTATTTCCAACATCATTGCAATGAATCAAGTAGCATCATATTACCAACATAAAATTATATGCTTCTAGAGTAAGAATTTTTCTTATTGATCCAACCTCAAATCTTTCCCTCTAGTCTTTATATCACTAAACTATATTTTAGTTTTTATGATTTGGGACTCTATTAATTTGTTTATTTTTTTAAATGATTTTTTTTGTAAGTGTAAACCCACTTCTGGTCTGGGTCTTTCTCTGTCCGTTCAAGTGTCCAGGATCAGGTCCACCCGACTAATCCTCGCTCGCTCCGAGAGGCACATGAGTTGACCGAAAGAGAATTTTCACTTGTGGGAATTGAACTCGGGTTATCCCGGAGTTCAAAGATAAGGGAATGAAGGTTGGCCAAAATTATTTGTTACTTTACTAATTATTAATGAAAACAATTTGATGTTATCTTAAAGAATCTTTAATGGTGGAAGACTATAGCACTAAACTTATGACCCAATTCTTTGTTTACTAATCCACTTTTTTTACTTTTTTAGTTCAGCCAAAATTATTAATAAAAAAAAAATGTTGTGGCAGGTGGATTTGAATCTGCCAACCTGAAGCTTAGGTCAGGAAGTTTTGGTTTGCATCAAAGTCTTCATAAATACATTTATGAAATGTCTCTTTTTGTGTTTGTGCAATAATATATATATGAAGTTTGATCTTGAATGAAATGTCATTATCAAATATCTTCCCCTGGGGGAATTAAGTGCATGTGGACCATATATGTATGGTTGGCCAAATAGTATGAATCCGGATGGCAAAAACTCCAACACCCTCTTTTAGGTATCTTTATTTGCATCATTTTGCAACAAGAGTTTTACCTATATCTGATTGATATTCAAATTCTAGAACCTTCTCTTATCTAATATCTTATGTCCCACCATTAATTTTTACCTATTATGGGTTAAATATGCTCTTTCACACATATTCATATTAATTAATCTCAGTGTGTTTATCAGTCCCTTAAGCATGAGGTTGAGGTTCGATCCCCATCCATGTGAATGGAGCAAACCATTTGACCAGTCCTCTGATCATTGGGACGAAGGGTTAAAAGGTAAATTGTAAACAACTAAACATTTAATATGTAAATTGTGTATGGATTCACCTTGTAAGATAGACCCGGGTCCACAGAATAATTTGCGATTGTAGGAGGTGTGCAACCACTGCTACGTATGCAGGTCTGCTAATGAGATAGGACAGTTGCTTGATGGATACTTCAATTCTTATCTGAGAAGAAGTTGATGAATGAATGCTTTGTGGAACCACCTATTTATAGAAGGGGGAAGCAATTGATGAGCCTACAAAATTTCCCTTGATGTTAAGGCACTCCGTACTTTCTCTATCGACTACATACCATAATAAATTAATAATCCTCGAGTCATGTCCAATTCCTCCATCAATAATTATTATTATTATTATTATTATTATTATTATTATTGAGAGAAGAAGAAGAATTGTTGTTGTGTAATTACTAATTAGTTGGGGGGTTTCTTCTTTATATTTAAGATGGTGTATTGGAAGAATTGAATAGTGTTTTTTTAATGCTATGTGTTATTATTATTATTTTTTAAAGTAAGACTTATGATTGTTTACAAAGTAGTATATGCTTTATACTTTCTCAAATAATTTTTCAGTCCGAAGAATCAATGCCCCACAATAATCAATGTCCCCGCAATCAGGATTCGATCATGTGATCACTCATTTGGAATGGTAACAGAACACTACATAATATTTGATTGTATGTGAAATACATTTTTAATAATCTAACAGTTTGGTGGTCGACATTTATAAAGAAAATGTCATGTTAAAGAGTTTTGGGTCAAGCTTCTGCATTAGTCTTGCCGTGACCAAAAGAAAATTCCGACCACCTAATAAAGGGAAGACAAAACAAGTAGTGTTACTTATATTAATAGATTCTCTATCATTTCTAATTTCAAAAAAAAAAAAGATTGTCCATCATTTCTTAATCTTGTCTTGTCAAAATATAAATGATTAATCATTAAATAATGTGGATACATGCTATTTAAAGGCTCCATGCATTGAAGTATATATAGTATATATATATATATATGTTGATTATTAGTTGTCACTTTTAGCTTTTGGTTAAATGATTTTGGAGTATCATCACCAACCTTTAGTGACCTGAGAGCATGTCTCTTGTGTACTAGGATATGTTCCTCAATTATTAATCTCTCTATGTGTCCATCAAATGATTATGATTAGTGGGATTAACTTGGTCATTAATTAGTGCTAGCTCTTTTAAACAAATAATCTAATCCACTTAATTGGGATTGGGAGTGGTTCCATCATTCTACAACTATCACATTATATATATATATTTGAATAATATATAGCTAACATGTGGCATATATAATGCCTTCATTAATTTTTAGATTAATGATCAAATGACTAATTATTAGCCCACTTTAAGTCTCACACACAACCATCAACTAGAATGAATTAAATCTTGATTTTGACAATTATTTTCTTTCATAAAAAAGCAGATCAGAGTGACAATATATACATATATACAACCATGAGTATTATATTATATGAAGGGTGACACTTGTATGAGACCGTCTCACGGATCCTTGTTCGTGAGACGGGTCGGGTCGGGTCAAAACACCATGCAAATGTCATACTTATATGTGCAAACGTCATACTTATATGCTCAAATATAACACTAATCAAGAATACAATTTTTGTTACTTATAAGAGAAAAAGTAATACATTTTTCATAATAAATAAGGTTGACAAGTGCCCCTTACTTATAAGGGCAAATATAATACTTTTGAGAAAAAATGTAATACTTTTAAATCGAAATGTAAAAGTATTGTATTTTCCTTTAAAAGTATTACCTTTACCTTTATAAGTAACAAAAATTTTATTCCTGATTAGTATTACATTTGAGCATATAAGTATGACATTTGTGCATATAAGTGGTACAGTTGCATCTTGACCCGACCCGACTCGACATGTCTCATGGTATATGAATTATGAGATTTCAATTTTTATATTTAATTCTTTTACTCGAGACAATGAAAACATGTATACTTCAATTACAATTTTTATAATTAGATCATAGTGATAATATATACATACAGCAATGGTGTACCTTAACAACGGAGAAGAAAGTCAACATGAACGTTTGCCCTATTTAAATAAAGTATTTTACAAGTAAAACAACTCAAAGTTTAAAAAATATGACATATATATAGTTATTATCATATATACATCTATGAATGTTCACTAATTGGCAAATTCAAAAAAAAATGATTTAAGAAAAAAAAAAAGAATTCAAAATCACATGTTATAAATAAAAACATCTTTAGCCTGAGTTATGAGAATTTACAAGAACTCAAGCATTCAAACAATATCTAGCTCACAAACTTTTATAGCTCATATCCCTAAACTATCTAAGCTAGCTTTCAGCAATAATAGATTCACAAGTATGCAATCTAGTTTAATTTGTCTTCACTCCATATACTTCGACCAATCTATACAAGTCTTATTCTTAATTGTAACATTCGCCACTAGTGAAAGAACTTAAAAGGATAATGTTATCACCAACATAAAAAACAATATCCTAAATATTTTTACCACGTACTACTATACCTTTGTGTATCACAATCTACTTAATTAGTTAATTATGTTACACCTTGATTTTATAGAAAAATCATGTAGTCACTTTCATTTTAGTAATCCTATCTTGATTATTACTAGTATGCATGACAAACTATCTCCTTAAATTCACATTATTAGACAAACCATATATCAAAGTCATCTTTTATCCATTGTTTCAATGGATATATATATATTTCTATTCAAATGTGGCCGCGCCTTCTCGTGCGGCCGTGCGATTTACACCACTCAATGTTATTTGTGTGGTGCATTTCTTAATATTCAGTGGTGCATTTCTTAACATTGAGCTGTGCAAACCGCACGGGAAGGCGCGACCACACCTGAATATGACCATATATATATATATATATATATATATATATATATATATATATATATATATATATATATATATATAAAGTCAATTTGTTTTACTGATTTGTTAATCAGTTTAAGTTGTCACGTACAGTTGACTGTCTCAAATCAAAAGTCAATTATAATTTTTTTTTTTTTAAACATATAGCTTTTGTGACTGAAGAGTGAAGGTGGTAATTGATAAGCATAAAATCAAGGTGGAAAGCACATCAATTACTATATTTACACTGCTCACCATAATGCAAATGTGTGTCTCTTGCATATTTTCGATACAATTAATGAAATCCAGTCAATGAAACATTAGTAATTCTTTAATTCCCTTGTAATAATTATTATTATTATTATCACAATTAATTTTTTATTTTGTTGTACTAGCTTCAAGTCAAAAAAAGTTATTGGGGTTAGGTTAATTACAGGCCGGCATGATTTGTAGAATCCTCACAACCAATGAAATCAATCCACGAACTGGGTAAAAATTTCTGATGACCTTTTAGCCAATCTTCTAATCTTAAATTTATTGTTTGAGGGTCCCTTACAATTTTGTTTTTATGTGTGTTTATCTCATAATTAATGTATGTTATATTTAAGATCAAGGTAATTGACCCCTTAAACAAAACAAAAAGGAGCAGAAAAATATCACTTTTTCCACAATATATTATATTAAATATGTAACATTTATCCGATTTATAGCTAACCTCACCTATTTCTTACTTAATACTACAAATATGTTGGGCAGACTTAACAAAAAATGTTAGCTAAAAGTTGACCTATAACTAATGGACCATTTCAAAAATTAGTTCTTGAGGTTGGATTTTAGAATAAAAAATAAATTGCTTATATGATAGTTAAAAACACATGGACAGAAATATTTTACAAAACTCTTGAAATAGTACTCACAATAATGCAACCTAACCTTTTAAGTTATATATATATATATAGCATTGTGCACCGTTAATCTTGTTTGATCTTGTGGTTAATAATGATTTTGACCTGTAAATATGTCTCATTGAACCATTGCATCACTACATGCATGTCTACACCAATGCACAACTGCATCGGATGCACCATTATTGCACCACTCCTTAGATCTCGGTCATCCAATCTCATATCTCAACAGTACATGGGCCGGGAGTGCATAGGAATTCACAGTTCACACCGAAGCAATTCTTCTCACCTAAATCGGACTATATATATATATATATATATATATATATATATATATATATATATATATATATATATATATATATATATATATATATATATATATATATATATATATATCAATGGTGCTCAGGTGTGGGATTAATTGCTCCCAGATAAAAAAAAAATGGGGTTAGATCTGAGCCATTGATCAAATCTAGATCAATGGCTCAAATCAATGAAAATTTTTTAAAAAAAAATGCACACTCTGTATTAATGCTCTCATCTGAGCACCTAGGATGACAGACAACCTAAATGAATTCATAAAATTGTTTATAAAATTAATAAAAATTTATTTTATTTTATTTTATTTTATTTCTTAAGAAGGAATACGAACCACAAAATGACGCACCTTAAGTACACAAACCACGCACTTTAAGCACACAAACAAAGTATCTTAAGAACACAAACCACGAACCTAAAGATTTTAAATGGCGGACCTTAAGTACACAAACCATGCACCTTAACATACAAATCGCGCACCTTAAGAAGGAAATCCACACACCTTAAGAAGGAAATTCAAGCACCTTAAGTTTCAATAACTGACTCACCTTAAGCACACAAACTACGCACCTTACGATGGAAATTCAAGCACCTTAAATTTGACCTAAATGCAAAAAGATCAAATTGCCATCAAACATTTTTTTAATCACTATTAATCCTAAACGTTGATTTAGACAAGACCAATGGCTCAAATTTAACCGCACAATCACACCTGAGACCATCAACCGGGTTTCCCTAAGGTTGATGGTCTCTCTCGTAAACAAGAAGAAATGACAGTGGTTTAATTCTACATAAAGATATGTATATCTATTGCATGCCATGCATGCATTTATGAATATCCCTAGCTACAACTGTATTAAAACTAGGTAGGGTTTTAGAGGAGATGATTATGATGATACATTACATCTACTACACTGCACACCTCGATCTATAGCTAGCTAGCTATAAGGCTATATATAAGGTAGGTAGACAAGACAGACATTAAACAAACTGGATCACATATGGCTTCATATGTGATGTGTAACCAACGTCGCATTCAATGTGTATACACTATATATAGTCTATAGACAATACTTCACCATATATATATATATAGATTCCATTAATACCGAAATGACATCTTGAGATTACCCGTCAAAGTTATTGATCGAATTGATTTGATGATTGAATCGTCTTAAATAGTAATTTATTTATAAAGTCATTGGAGATCAAAGGGCGGTGCAGTGGAACACTACAATGAAGATTAGACGATACAATATTATAGATGTGATTGGGAAGGCATTTGGATGCCCAAGGTCTAGGGCGGTGGAACGCCCTTGGCCCCATAGCATTACTCCACCGTTATATCGTGGACCATAGTTTATTGTGTCAGATAAATTTTATTTCTCTCAAAAGGTTAAATCTTTAATTTCAAGAAATTCACACATCAGGCCAATAGAATATTTAGAAATATATAAATCACGGTAACTTAGTGAATCAGTAGATAGGGCTAATGTGGGTGCGCACAAAGAAATTATCCACTTTGAATATAATCTCCATATTGCTGCTATCAAATTTCAAATTTTAATCTATTTCCATAAATACTGCATATTGAACCAGTGAACCAAGCAAGTGTAAACATACAAGGTGAATTATAGTCTAAAATGTGATTGAGAAAGCATCATTTGAATCCCCAAGGTCTAGCCCATTGCACTACCCCAAATATTTCATTGTTATAATTTAACGTGACTAGAGATCACCATGCAAGGTGAATTATAGTCTAAAATGATGACATGATTAACAATCATTTGCATTCTTCAATTCACTTCTCTATATGGTTATATATATTAAACTTTGTTTTGATTAACATATGAAATTAACATTATCAACCTACTACAAAGTGAATTATATATATATATATATATATATATATATATGTATATATATATATATATATATATCTCTGAAATTTAGTGTTTATATATATGATGAAAGTTTATATTTATGATCATATAAAAAAAATATTATGAAAATAGTATATATAGGACGAATGTTATTAAACATAGTGCACCTATAGTATAATATTTATGTACTGTAAATTTTGTTTTCATGAATATAAAGATAGAACACTATTGAGTGATTGAAAATATATATAACTCAAATGTAATTCAATGTTTATATAAATTATAAATTAAAGGTCGAATTTATGAATATATACAACAAATTAAATATTGTAAACATAGTACATAATGTATTAATTGACACCATTAATAACTTAATATAAAAGAACACTGCTTTTGATCAAGGTCGTCCATTATACAATATAGACCACGGTCCAAATTAAATATAATTTGCATCAAATGCTGCGCATGTAAAAATTTTAACTCGACCTAAAAGTTGCGAGCTTTTGGAGATAAGATCTCCAAGACTCTGTTTGGCAGAGCTTATCTAGGAGCTTATAGTTTATTTTAAGCTACTAATAAGGTATAAGCTCTGTTTGGTAATGTTCTTAAAATAAGCTAGTAGCTTAAAATAAGAGCTTATTTTTTAACGCTACCTATTCAAAATAAGCTAGTAGCTTCCTAACTTTTTTTTTTTTTTTTGAATACAGCTTCCTAACTTTTGTTCCATCTATTATTTTAAAGAAATGACATCATTTACCCTTCCCAATTAAAATTTTTTTGGCTAAACTTTTTTACTTTTTTTTTTTTCAATATGTTTAGTTGTAATTTCAATTTGACATTTGTGTTTGAACATTGATTTTTGTATGAACTAATCTTATGAATTATAAACATTTTGTTTTACTTTATATGTTTTCAAATATATGCTCTACTTTATATGTTTTCAAATATATGCTCTTACTTTATATTTTATTAAAATATATTGATTTCACTATTTTATTTTTTAATATATAAGCAAACCTATTTAAATTGTATGAGGATGTCCTTTTTAGTCTTTCTACATTTATCAGCTTATCAAAAAAGTTAATTTTACCAAACACTTTTAAGCATAACAGCTAGCTTAATAGCTTTTCAGATTTCAGCTTCGAGCTTATAGCTTTTCAGTTTTCAGCTACTTTTCAGCTTTCAGCTACCTTTTCAGCTAGGTTTGCCAAACATAGCCCAAATGTGTCATTAATAATAATAATAATAATAATAATAATAATAATAATAATTAATTGCTAATAATTAAAAATTAAACTAGATAGGGTCATTAGACATGGCCTTGTTCAATGACCTACACTAAGGCATTTCTAATCCTTATTCTCTTTGCTACTTCCACATCGACAACAAATTATAATAAAAGACAAAAGAAAATAAATAAATGAGTCACAAAAAAGTGATAAATAATCATAGTAATTACTAATTAGGAAACATGCAAAACAACACGCAGCCTACTACGAGTGCACCTAGTAGTTTTTAGAACTTAGAACATATACAAAAAGCACATTGGATAATCCTTAAGATTCAAAGGGGCTGAGAAAACTCTCCTCTTCAAGAGTTTATGGCCAATGTATGTGGGATCAACTAGCAACCTTTAAACATTTTTCTTTAAATTAATTATTAAATATTTTAACAAATTAATTATTATTTTTAAATAATAATCATATAATAAAAAAATAGTCAAATAGACGTGTCGACTATAGGTCTAATAGCAATTAAGTCCTTAAATTATAAAAAATTATAATTAAGCACCTCCACTCCTCATTTTGATGCAACCTGGTTGACTAACCCGTTACCTTCAAGTAACCAGTAAAATTAATTTTTAATTAAATAATTAATTTAACCTGTAAATTTCTAATTGCATCGATTTAAGAAGCTATAAGCTAAATGATATCAAAAGAAGGAGTAGTTGCGGTGTCTAATTAGAATTTTGTATAATTTAAGGGTTTAATTTTTATTTTTTTTGGTCTATAGTTGAAATGCCTATTTGATCATTTTTCTTTATATAATTAATAAGAAATTAACAAATAATTTATATACAAAAATCTACATTTTAATATAAATATCATATCCTTGTTAATCTTTTGTTTTTCCAAACAAATAATCTTTTCACAATTTTTAGCCACCAATACTCCCTCCAATCTAACTATTTTAATCTATCTCATCATTCTTAGCTTCTAGATGAAACTTTAAACCAATTAATAAGTCAAACATCACCAAATCTTAAACACATACGTAATTACCCCTTCGATGATTGTTGAAATTTTGCTAAACATACCACGAGTTCACCAACATATCCACCTCATCGCCAAACAAATCAACACTTGGATAAACATATATCATACATTAAAAAAATAAAAAAGTTCAAAATTAAAAACAAAACCTTAAAACTTTGTACAACGTTTGATCATCACGCATATACATGACGTAGCGGTTTAATTAATTAATTATTTCAATTAAAATAAAATTGAGATTAATTAATTAACATTTACATAAGCATATATACAATGTATGTATCCTTTGTGGAGTCAGGAGACCAAACAATCCACTGCGATCCCAGCACTCAATTCAAAACACAACACCTGGAAACAGTGATTTCATAATGGTGATGCAAAATCTCCAGCTGTTAAGTTTTTCACATTTTCATTTTCAACCGCTAATTAATTATTATTACTATATACTTTAATTTATTCCCAAAATAAATAATTACTCAGTTGTAGTATATACGTAAGGCATAATAAAATACAGGCATGCATATCCAGTGCACATGCGTTGAAATATAATAATTCCTAGAAATCAATATTTCAATATAATTCACTGCGTGCCGTAAAGTAGGCTAAGCTAATATCTTATAGATTGATGATGTGTGATGAAATGAGTGGTTTGAGTTTTGAATATGGAGGAGCTACGTGTTAATCCAACAAGATGGATTAGAATAGAAAGCTATAATTGATGAGTAATTAACAAGCTAATTAAGTGTATTGTTTTTGAGTTCGATGGCCTAATTGCAGTTTCGTGTGTAGTTCGGTGGCCTATTTGACCCTTATTCCTAAAAACTATATTTATACAAGTTAATATATCTTACTAAAGAATGATAATAAGTGTACAAATCAGGTAGTTTAATTTCTTAGCACCCTTGGAGCTAGAGGCTTACAATTTTCCCTTCTGTGCTTTAGCAACAATTACCTATATATTGTCTCATTGTGACCCTTGGCCTTAACTAGGAGTTGGGAACCCGATACGTACATTTTATTGAGTCTGATTCAATAAGTCATAAGTAATATATAATCTCAGCAACATCAATTAGTCTAAATTTATGATATTTAAATATGTAATTTTTAAAAAAAAAAATTAATCTGCTGGCTGGTGTGCTAACATGAATATATTTTAGAAATTAATTAGTGTAATTACACATGTCACTAATCTTTATCGCATAAAAAGTCTTATATAGCATAGTCACTACAGGAGGGAAAATTTATTTAAATTATCATAAAAAATTTCGGTGCATATGAATTGTATCACTGACACGTTGCAGGAATAGTCAATCGCAAATTAATAACTGTGATGATAAAATGTGTTGTTGCTTTAATTTGCCAAGTGTCTCTAAAAACTTAATAATTTTTGGACAATAAATGAAAACACCTAAGTCTCAATATAATGCTAAGTGTTGGATAGAAAAGGGACAATGATTTTTTTGAATCCATGAAAATGACTTCAGCACTTCTCCTTGTGTTTCCGAATAAAAATAAATAAATAAACAAATATTTGTACTAAAATATCGCAACGTAATAGGTTGAGAAAGTAGTTTATGAACAGATACTACACTGTAATAGAGTCAGTAGCATTCAAAAAAAAAAAAAATATCGCAACGTAAGCAAATGGATTATCTCTCTCTTTCTCTTTGACATTTGAATGAAACAAAGAAGGCATGCAAGATTGGATGAAAAAAAAAAAGTGTAATTTTACGTTTATGTTTCGACTCACGAAGTGTTCAATAAAAGAAAAATATTTTTTGTTTGGAGTTCTATAATATCTTATATCGTTTATTGATGGTAAACCTAAAATGTCTAATAGTACGTGGTGAAGGTCTATATTTACAATTTCATAACTCTATATTCAATGGTATAACACAATTTTTGAATCTATATAACAAAATTGTGAGTTCGAAAATTGTGAATATTGAGTAATGTAATTTTGTATATTGAGATCTAAAATTATGAATATAGAGTTCTAAAATTGTGAACATTGATATGAATTCAGCTTGCAAGGTAGACTCGGGTCCATAGCATAATTTGCCGCACTCAAAGGACAAACCAAAAGTTAGGATTATCATGTTCTGACCTGTGATTATATTCCGTACAATTAATTAGCATCCATTAATGTTGTTTAATAATATTTTTTTTTTAAAGTCAACTAGGAGGGACTTCCACTAAGTCCATCTCTAAAGTCAAAGCAATCAAAATTATCGTTAAACGGCTTAAATCTAGTTGGTATCCATCCGTGTCACTTTTACAGTTTCAATAATAAAGGTTTGTCAATGTATCTATATTCAATTTAAAATTTTCTGTTTTTATACTTTAAAAAAAATATATGTAAAGTTATACTCTCTAACTCTTGGTACGGTGTGAGTGACCTATTGATCATTCTTGACTTGGCCGATCAGTTATGAACAATTTATATTGGTTTATCTCATTGTGGTCATCTGCCGGTTAGGATCACATTGCAGAGTTTATCTTGTGCATATCTTTTGTACATTCTTAGATAAGTTGCGAGTTTTCCTTGTAACTATGAAAAATTGTATAAAGTAACTATACTTTTTATCTCTATTTCTATGAGCAAGAGCAAATCAATGTGCCCGCATGGACAGCTCAACTAATCACAGTGGTGAAGTTTAGGAATAAAGACCAAAGATTGAGTCTCACTAACGGCAGTGTAATAGTTTTGATGAAAAAAGTAATACTTTTACATCAAAAATATAAAGTATTACATTTGTCCTAAAAAAAAATTACTACATTTTCCATATAAATAATAAATAGATTTAGTATTACATTTGCATTTTGAGTCGACCCGACCCATCATGAGATAAGCTTTCACACCTGTTGGGCACATACTTGGAGAGTTGAGTTTAGCATTTTAACATCAAAACATGATACTAACTACAATGCAAATATAAGAAAATAAAGTTACATCTTTCCTGTTTTAAAAAAAAAGTTACATCTTTGCTGCTATATATAATTTTGGGTTATGGTAATGGTTGTTATCTATGCCCATACTAATCTATTACCAACGACTTCTCTAAATTATCTTAACGGCTATGTTTGGCAGAGCTTATTTAGGAGTTTATAGCTTATTTTAAGCTACTAATAAGCTATAAGTTCTGTTTGGTAATGTTCTCAAAATAAGCTAGTAGCTTAAAATAAGAGCTTATTTTGAAACGCTACTTGGGGTAGCTTTTCAAAATAAGCTAGTAGCTTTTTAACTTTTTTCCATCTTTATCCTTATTATTTTAAATAAATGACATCCTTTACCCGTTTCAATTAAAACCTTTTTGACATTTTCTTTTTCATTATGAATATGCCCTTTTTAGTCTTTTTACATTTATCAGCTTATCAAAAAGCTAATTTTACCAAACACTTTTAATCATAACAGCTCTTCAGATTTCAGCTTCAAGCTTATAGCTTTTCAGTTTTCAGCTACTTTTCAGTTTTCAGCTACCTTTTTAGCTAGGTTTGCCAAACATAGCCAACGTCTTCGTCCAACCCACATTCCAAGTCCAATGCTTAATAATATTGAACAAGCCAAACAAAAACTATAAATGAAATAGGTAATATTTTAAAAAAAGAAATACAAATGCATTTGGATTTGAGTTAATTCCATTTTATATCATAGATTTATATGTGATAAGTGATAATTTACTTTTAGTCATTTTTATCAGAACATTCTTATTTGGTCCTATTATTATTGCGGCATGACAATTTTTTGTCATCCGTCAGCAAAATCGTTGAAATGTCGTTAAATACAAGAATATTTCGATATTTTTTATACAAAGTAGGTTGACCCGCTAAATTTTTTTATGTTTATTTTTTTTAAAAAAAAATTCATAGTTGAAGACCGAAATGCCTTCTATTTAGCAGAATTTAAATTGTTTTGTTGATAGAAGATAAAAAAAAAATGAGAATACCACAATAATATTATGACCAAAAGTGAATATTCTGGAAAAAGAAAAGAATTAAAAATGGACTATCAGCTATAATTTAGGACCAAAATAGAATTAATTCTTTGGATTTTATTATGAACTCAATTACTCAATAAAGATGATAAATTATATTATAAATGGTACTTTTATTAAAATTTATTGCCTCTAACTGCATGAACCAACCGGAAATGTTGGGGGGGGGGGGGGAACAGACATGTTTGGTTAGCCCTTTTATTTTGTTGTTAATTTTAAGTTTTTAAAACAGTTGAAGGCACGTGATTATGTGATATTAATGTCAGTTTTAACTAAAACTAGCATTAGCATTAATTGCATTTTTAAAAAAAGACAAATTATCCCTCGCGAGCACTGCACTTTCAACTGTAGTCATTAGTCAACACAATGAGGTAAGCAAATGTAGTACGACCTCTTATCTTTCAGTTTTACTTTTGACTACGGCCCTCAAAACTTCAAGCAATATTTAGGACTTTTTTTTTATTTTTTAATTTTTCATTATCAAGTTTCGATTTGAAGTGAACTGGATACTATAATAATTGAATTGGAATTGAAACAGTAGGAACGATTTCGGTTACGATTTAGAATTGAAACTTTATGTATTAAAATTGAGAGTCCGAACCTTCGGTTTTGGTTCAAAATCGATCAGTTTCTGTTTCAAAACGTAAAAATATTAATTGTTAAATTTGAATTATTTTAAAAATAAAAAATAAAACTTACCTAAAAAATAGAATTGAACCGACAATTCAAATCAAAATTTACCGATTTCGATTTATCATTTTCCGAAACTGTGAGCTAACAGTTTGGAATCGGAATCGAACGATAGTCATGCCTGCAGGCGTTTTCGAGTGACATTTCAACCCACTTATTGTTGTCTTCGCCCTGCATAATTTGGATGAATTGTAATTAGAAAGATTTATTATTTTAATATAAAAAATATATATTAGATGAATGAAAGTAATACTCCGTACAATATTATTGTTACTATTTTAATTGTTATAATTTTATTGAGTAATAAATTAATATATAATTTTATCATTCAAGTCTCTTGTCCTCGACTTGTAATTCATCTCTCACATAAATTATTTTAATTGAATGACAAAATTACATATTACATACTAGCTTCATTTTTTAAAAGATGAAATAATAGAAATTTAAATGAATTGTTAATTGTAAAAAACAAATAAAAGTGAATAATATAATAAGGTAGAGTTAAAAAAAAGAAAAAAAGAAAAAAAAAAGGACTATATATAAGTATGTAACAATGATACATTAATAAAAAGACTAAAAAGTGGGATTTACACTTGATTAAATATAAGGTTAGCTAATTTGGGAGAGTTGAGTGGGTGGTGGGGTAAGACCATTTTAGGACAGACACTGTAGAGGGCAAGATTTTAGTTTTTCTTAGTAATTCAACTTTATTGCTTTTTTATGTATTAAAAAAAATAAAAAAATTCTTTTCAAAAAAAAGTATCAAAAAAGTAATATATTCACAATTTTCAAATAAATATGAATAAGTGTTTATTTTAGACAACCACAATTAATATTTGTTAGAAGTTATAGAGCAACCCATTCTTATACCATGGAACATGGTTCATATTGAATTGTAAATCCTGATCATATTTTTTGTAATTACAGTTAACTATTTATAACCCAATGGGTAGCTCAAGTGACAAGTGAGCTCTCTTTGTGGGGAAGAATTTCGGGAAAATTCGGATTCGATTCCTCCTAGTACAAAATGTAACACTTTGTCAACATTTTAGGATTTAGAATTAATGACCATTTTGGTCCCTCGACTATGCCGTAATGACTAAATTAGTCATCCACTATCAATTTTGAGTTTTGACTAAGTAAATTCTCAACAAGAATGGGTTGTTCTCATTTGAATCCACTCATCTCCCCCTCCCCAACAGGCCCACACACAAAGATTTGAATCTAATATTAAAATTATTAATAAAAAATATAAAATAATTTAAACATTATTTTAACCCATTGAAGTTGTCAAAATTCTATATATTTTGAAAGAAAAATAGATACAATTTGAAAAATATCATAAATTAATTATTACCATATTATTTTGTTTATAATGAAAAAAAAAAGTAATTCAAATATGTGAGCCAATAATTTTATGATAAAATTATTATAATAACTAACAATTATGGTATGATTAATTAGATTGTCATAATATTTTTTTTAATTAGTTTTAATTTCTTTAAAATATTTTCCTTAATTAATTTCAACAGGAAATTAATGGAATCACAATGCAATGCAATTTTGTCAAATTAAAATGTATTATATAACATTTTAAACTAGATGCACTAATATTTTAGCACTAAAAATAAGGACAAAAACAATGGATATATATAATTTGAATTCACATATATAATATTTTTAGATATTAGTTTACTTTAATTAGTTTTACTAGAAGTTATTTTTTTTTTTTAATACAACTGACCCTATTACATTGTAGTATATGTTCATACATAGACCTCCCATATGGTATCATCTGAGCACAAGGTGATTGTCAAGTTGTTTCTTTTTAAACTATTAACATTGAATTTTTATTTAAGGTAAAATAACATTTTTCTAAAAGCAAAAGAAACTTGCCAATATTCTTGCAAGTCTCTCCCTTTAGTCACTATTCTACATAATTTTGATGAAGATAGGTTCGGAATCCCTTGAGCTAAAAAGATTACAATTTTTTTGTCAATGTAAATTTAGTCTTTCAATTAATCAAAGTTACGCATTTGATTCTTAAATGACTCAAATCACCACTTAAAGAAGTCGCACAAGAAATCAAATCTGCCATCTTAATAATAATCGAAAAATTAAACAATTAAATGAGTAAATGGACACATGATCTGCCCTAATCTCTTGGATCCCTTCATTTATATGCAAGCTAGAATAGTACCATGACTAAAAATATTATCTCCTTTTCATCAAATTTTAAATTACTTGTCTCAAACACAGCCACAATGTAAAGTTGTATTCAAATATGAAAGAATCCTATCTCGCAAGTCCACGCAGTCACGCACCCATTTAATTCCCAAAATCTCCAATCTCTTTCATCATTGTATAAATACATAAAAAGTCTCTTCCTTCCCCATCCCCCTCACCTATACATACAACCCCATTTCCCTTCCCATCTCATAATAATCATCATAATCACTGCAACTTAGCTTAAAGTCTTTAAACTCCCCACTTCCCCCCCCCCCCTCTCTCTCTCTCTACAGAATAATCGAAAAGGGGAAAAAGTGAAAATTTCCCAACACAAAAAGGCTAAGATTAAAAGCCCTTCTTTGTACCCAACAACAAAGCTACCTAGCTTCCCATACTTCCATGTAAGTCTCTGCTCTTTTGCCATCTTTTTTTTCAATGTTTAATTCTGGGAATGAAAAATTTTCTGTCTTTATTATATTTCACCTCGAATCATCATTGCATCTTCTGTTCTTGTTTCTGGGATCATATCCCCTGCTTTCTTGGAACTTATTTGTGACTGTGTTTTTCCAGCTTCATTGGCCGCCATGAAACAAGAACGCAAGATTTCCAAGGTGGGTTCTTTAATGGTTATATATGTATCTTTGTATACAAATGGCTTTTTTTTTTTTTTTTTTTTTTTTTGTATGTCTGTAAAGATGGGTTTTTGCCATTTATTGCTGCAGTCCTCTTCTTGGACTAAAGCGGTTGTTAAAAAGTGGTTGAATATTCAGAGCGGCGCCGATGAGTTTCACTCAGATTATGCCATAAACGGTAAATATCAAATAATTAAATCTCTAAGTTTTTTTTTTTTTTGGAGTTTAAGTACACAGAGTAGTGTTATTGTTTTTTTTGGTGAATCTTTGATTTCTGAGAATTTGTGTTTGTTAAATTTTTTGTCAGGTGGGATGAACAGAGTTGAACGGAGAAGGAAGAGCTGCTCCGACGAGAGCGGGCGCGCCGTCGTGCCGGAGGAATTATCCGGTGAGTTTCTCGGCGGCTCTTTAGAACTTTCGTACGATAGATAGGTGGTTCATTATGTGATTGGACATCAAAGAAGAGCAATTGCTAAAATGAGAGAATCAGAAAGTTGTGGGCTCCGTTTGGTTGTTTCTAAATCATCTACCTCTCTGTCCGCCACGTAGATGGAGGAAATATTACTATGCTTTATACCCCACTCTACTTCCCATGTGCCCTCAATTTTTTGCCCCAAACCCTATGATTTTCGAGGCCCACGAGCAACTCAACTGGTCATAGGAGTTAAATTTGAAAAAATAGATTAGAGATTGAGTCTCACCAGTCACAATGTGAGATAAATTAGTTTATGCTGTCCATAGCTGACCGACTCAAAACAAGAAGGTCAATAAGCCGCTACAACTAAGAGTCGAACATAAAATCTTGTAATTATCAAACTAATCTGACTAACTTGACTAAGTTGCCCAGAATATCACATGTTTGACATTAAACGAGATTGTTGAGAGTAATTATATTATGGATCATTAAATTCATTATAACATATTAGCATTTCATATTAACCGTGTATTAATTATGATGACCAGACATATGGTTGATTGAATCGAGTGATGGAATTAGACGGACGAGATTCGAGGAGGAGGAATCTTCTGCGACGGAAGAGCTAAGGTAAGGCAGTGACATTTGTGAATTTTTATTATTTATTAATGGATTAATTAATTAAATTTCTCGTTTATTGAAGCATACCCATGTTTATTTCATGATTAGATCTTGGAATAGGGAGAATAATAATTTGGATTTATTATGCATATTTTAGGGTGCTTAGTGCTTAAATCATTGGCTTAAAAAAAACCCTTTTCCCCATGTGAAGTAACTAATTATCATGTGGTAGCAAAGTTCTTATTTCACACACTTCACTTTTCTAATTAATGAGC
Source organism: Ipomoea trifida (assembly GCA_003576665.1). Lineage (NCBI taxonomy): Eukaryota > Viridiplantae > Streptophyta > Magnoliopsida > Solanales > Convolvulaceae > Ipomoea > Ipomoea trifida. Next base: position 5,640,251 of record CP025658.1, on the reverse strand, counting down.
AATTTTTTTTTTTTCAATTTCCAATATAGGATGGTTAAGTTTGTGTTTTATGAAAATAAACATGAGTTTATTTAACTTTTGATATTTTATTTTCTATCATTAGTTCTGATTTACTAAATCCGTCTCATTTTATGTATATGATCTATTAATAAAATAATAAACAAAATAAAAAAGAATTGTTTGATCAATGAAAATTAGTAGGACGAGTAAAGTGAAACGTTAAAAGTATTTAATTTTTCAATAATGGGTTAAATGACAAATTTATAAATAAATTTGAACTCGTTGAGTTGTCGAAGAGAAATAGTTGTGGAAAAGTTATTTAAGTAGTTTATACAAACTTAGCCTTATTAGTTTTATTATTGTTACCAAAAGGGGCCGACAGAGCAGAGCACCTTTACTTACTGCGCACTAGGAGCTCCCTCACTTTGGGAGGTTGCTCCACACTGTCGCGGGTGAAACTCGATCTCGAGTCATTGTTCTCAAACTTCACCCATGTGACTAACTAAGCTGCCCATTGCTGGTTTATTAGTTTTTTTTTTTAATACATGTATGATTTATGGTTAGTTGGCAAATTAATTATTTGGAAATTTCTAACTCTAAATCTTGTTTTATTGTGTTGTTGGTTTTTGTTTTTGCGTCCAAATAGTGGTGCTCCATTCATCTCTCTTCTCTCTCTCACTACCTAATTGTTTTTGTGAATTATAAGGATGTTTGTGGGGACATGGAATGTTGGTGGCAAGACCCCCCATGATGGATTGAACTTGATGGAATGGATAAAGTCCCCTCCTCCAGCTGACATATATGTGCTTGGGTATGATCCAGTTTTATTTTCCCCACATTAATTACAAATCATTACATATCTTATCCCACCTAATTAAGATTCCCACCATTTAAATAATTAAAGTTTGAGATTTTAAAAATATTAAATACGAATCAGTAAACTACTCTTATGATTAAATGCCTATTTTTCGTGTGAAATTAATTTATCTTTTTGAAGTTGATATAACACATTATCCGAGATTAACATAAATCCCTCCAAATAGACAAAATTAAAGGTTGCTATGATCTTTTGTGTTGTAGAGAACGATCACTTTTAAAATATTATGTATTACTCCGTATATGTTTTTTGGAATAACATGAATTGTGATAGATATTAGGAAAAAGTGTTAAATAGGCCATTAAATTTATCTCTATTGGGTCACTGAACTTCAAAAGTGTGCGATTGAGTCATCAAACAAGCAAATTTTTTGCAATTGAGATATTTTTCTGATTTCTTTTGATTCAGTTTGGGTCTAAAACATTTCAATCTGTATTCCCAACTAATATGACTAAGGAAAGAACAACTCGTAGTGCATACCATATAAGCAATATGGTTAGATTTTACTTGAAAAAAATTAAAAACTGTCCCAAATGCACATATTTTGCTTGTTTGATGTTCTAATGGTACATCTTAAGTTTAGGTACTCGATTCCTTAAATTATGGTCATTAATAGGGTAAAAGTGTACAACCTTGTATTTACCTTTGTGTTGTAAAACCAGGTTCCAGGAAATTGTCCCACTGAATGCAGGAAATGTACTAGGGGCAGAAGACAGTGGCCCAGCAACCAAGTGGCTGTCTTTGATTCGACAAGCTTTAAACACCAAATCAGACCCAGAAATTTCCCTTAATTACACTCACACCCCAAATTCCCACCAGAAAACTTCAGAATCACCCCTCCTGCATGAACTGCAACACCAGACTGGCCTAAAACCAAGACCTAGCTTCTCTGATCTGCTCTCCATAGAAAACGAACTCAAAAACGAAGACTCGGGCAGATTCTTTAGCACGAATTCGGATTCTTCCACTAGCGATGAAGGCTCAGAGCAAAGTAAATTCTGCTTAGCAGCCAGCAAGCAAATGGTAGGGCTGTTTCTATGCGTGTGGGTTCGTTCTGACCTTTATCAGCATATTAGTAGTTTAAAGGTTTCGTGTGTTGGCCGAGGCATTATGGGATACCTTGGTAACAAGGTAAGGTTGTTTTTTCGCCTCTTTTAATGTCATTACTTGGTTGGTTGCCTCAATTGATTCATGTTTAATTTGAACATTGTTAACTTGATTGCAGGGTTCAGTATCTATCAGCATGACATTGCACCAGACAACGTTTTGCTTCGTCTGCACCCACTTGGCCTCGGGGGAGAAAGAAGGCGACGAGTTCAAAAGAAACTCAGATGTCATCGAGATTTTGAAGAGAACCCGGTTTTATAACTCGAGCAGCATTAGGGGGAAACTAGTCCCACCTGATAACATTTTGGATCACGAGTAAGTAACGAAACACTTCAACAATAATATTTTGCCAAGAAGTTTCAATTCTAACATTTTCCCTTGTGTCTCAATCTATCTAGCAAGATAATTTGGCTCGGGGATTTGAACTACCGGCTTGCATCTACCTGCGAGGACACAATCTTTAAACTGCTCAAAACGAACGACTGGCAGCCACTTCTGGAGAAAGATCAGGTGAGGAACTAACTCAATGATTAGTGTTCAAATTTGAGGAAATTCAAGAAATGTTTTTGTGAAGTATAACAATGTTTTGTTGTTGTGTTGCAGCTAAGGATAGAACAAAAGGCAGGCCGAATATTCCAGGGTTGGAATGAAGGAAGGATATGTTTTGCTCCAACTTACAAATATCTGGCAAACTCTGACAATTATGCTGTCCAAACTTCTGCATCCAAAGACAAAAGAAGAACCCCTGCTTGGTAAGTTCACTCGCTCTTATACCACTCGTTATGATAAAACTTTTAGCACCACGCCAAAAGGTATAACTTTATTTTCTTATACGTCACATTTTCGAGAGGCTGGGGGCTGGATTTGACTGCCTAACCATTCCCTAGTCACCTGGCCTGGTGCTGGACTTGACCCTTCACTGGTCTGCCTGACACATTGTTTTTCACCCAAAATAAAAACATAGTTTTTCTCTTTATAATTCAATATTGGGCTCGGTCACTCAACTGGGCTATAATGCACATGGGACAAACCACACTAAAAGATTGAATTCAACCAAGCCTTATAAACCCATATACCACCAAAGTAGACTGACCAAGCGGGCTTACAACACCCACAAGCTTGGACGCCACAAACACCACCCACAACCGGGTGAACACAAAGTGGACCGAACAGACTCTGATACCATGTTATAACATTCAATATTGGGCTCGGGTCACTCAACTGGGCTATAATGCACATGGGACAAACCACACTAAAAGATTGAATTCAACCAATTAGCTAGTCTAACCCATAGCCTTATAAACCCATATTATCTTTCTTATTTTATCAATGTGGGACTCTTAACATTCTCAAACAACATTGCAAAAAACATCACAGGTGTGACAGGATATTGTGGAAAGGGGAAGGAGTGAAGCAAAATTGTTATGTTAGGGGGGAATCAAAGTTCTCTGACCACAGGCCAGTCTACTCAGTTTTCTCATCACAACTAAACCTCAACAACACCAAGAACAGGAACCCCGTTTCGACATGCGTGCCCAACCGCGAAGCAGAACAGCTCTTCCTCCCCTTCAGGACGCAAAGCTGCATACAATGCGCCCCGAGGAGGTTCTCAGCCGCAGCTTGAAACATAACATACATTTACTATATAAATCTCCAGCACGAACCTGACACGAGAATCAGGAGCGTGTTGGCGGCGTGGTGGTGGTTAATCAGCTCTGACAGTGCCATTCAATTCCCGTTTGCAGAGAGGAGACAAGCACTAGTACAGAATCAGTCATTTACGTCTGAAAATTGGGGTTCGTGGCACGGATGCTAATAATGAAGCATGGCTTTTGGGGAAGGGGTACAAAGGGCATCTAAGGCCATGCGTGTTGAAGGGTTGTTGATTGGTTTGATGCATTATTGGATTCTGGGCTTTTGCAGAACAAAAGGAATTAACTTTTCCTTGTCTTCCTTTGGGTGGTTGTTTAGTTCAAAAAGGAATTTTAGGGAATCAAGAAACTAACAATGGGGTAGTCTTGATTTTATTTTATTTTTTTTCTTTTGTGACTAACTTATATCCATCTTTCATCATGTAATCCACAGTTTTGTAAAGATACGATAATACAATGATAGTTGTTATCAGCATATGTTGATGATTCACTGGCTACTATATGATATTTACTCATGATGGTATGTTGATGTTGAAGATGGTGGCTCGTACTTTTATGGGGGGCTTACATATATATGATAGAGGCCAATTTTTAAAGTTATTTTTGTCATATTTAAATTTCATTTGGTTATAAAATTATTTCACATTACATTCAAAATGTCCTTCACATGAAAATTTTAAAAAATGTTGTCTAGTCAAAATGTTCACAAATATGCGAGTAGACATGTAATTCATGTTTTGTGTCCGTTTTTGTGTCGTGTAAACATGGGATATTAAAGGGTTGGGTGACACTTGTGTGAGACCGTCTCACGGATCATTATTCGTGAGACGGGTCGAGTCGGGTCAACGCACTATGCAAATGTCATACTTATATGTGCAAATATCATACTTATATGCTCAAATATAACACTAATCAAGAATACAATTTTTGTTACTTATTAGAGCAAAAGTAATACATTTTTCATAATAAGTAATGTTGACAAGTGGCCCTTACTTATAAGGTCAAATATAATACTTTTGTGGAAAAATGTAATACTTTTAAATCGAAATGTAAAAGTATTGTATTTTCCCTTAAAAGTATTACATTTATCCTTATAAGTAACAAAAATTTTATTCCTGATTAGTATTACATTTGAGCATATAAGTATGACATTTGTGCATATAAGTGTTACATTTGCATCTTGACCCGACCCGACCCGACCCGTCTCATGGTGAGACGGTCTCACACAAGTTTTTGCCTAAAGGGTTTGATATGTGTATGAACACGGCATGTAAAGTTTAATAGGTCAAAATTATGAACACAAACGTGAATTATAATGGGCCGGGTTGACACAACATAATAAATTAACGGTTCTGAGTTACGAACACAAAGTACAATTAGACGTGCTAACTCGCAATCGTTATACCCTGCACCACGGTGCACCTACATAACAATGTGCACCACGAACGTAAACGACGTCGTTTCGATGTTAGTGGACGCGAACACGAATGACTCCAGGAAATTCATTATTTATAATACACATAATCATTATCTAAAATACACAGAATGTTTGCCTAGAATACACATAATGTTTGCCCAGAATACACATAATGTTTGCCCAAAATACACAGAATATTGACACAAAATACATAGATGTTAGTGGACGCGGACGCGAACGCGAATGACTCCAGGGAATTCATTATCTATAATACACATAATCATTATCTAGAATACACAGAACGTTTGTCTAGAATCCACATAATGTTCCCCCAGAATACACAAAATATTGACACAAAATACACAGAATTCATTCACCTTACATTCAAATGCACAAACACATCACAACCTGTGTTAATAACATGAATAGTTTGAATACACAGAATATTAACAAAAAATACACAGAATTCATCCTTCTAAACATTCGAATGCACAAACACATCACAACATGTGTTACTAACATGAAAACACATAACGGTTACCTAGAATACACAGAAGAATTGCCTGGAATACACAGAATATCAACATAAATACAGACACCGGCCGAACCGGGAAACGTGATTTCCAAAAAACGGACAATTAGTTTACAATGTTTAAAACGACGTCGTTTACGTACGTGGTGCAAATTGCTATGTGCACCGTGGTGCACGGTATAATTTGCCGCTAACTCGTTAACTTTTTTTTTTTTTCTATTTTAAAAAAATTGTCAAAATTTATTCATTTAGCTAGTGTTATAATAAGATGAATTATAAATTACATAAAACTAATAATGATATTAAAGAGGAAATTACACTTTTGGCCTTATAACTATAGGGATCTTGTTAATTGCAACACTTACTTTAAAAATTAACAATTTAGTCTTCTAATTATGTATTTTTTAACAGATTTGGTCCTCCGGCCAAATTTGACCCGAAAAACGTAACACATTTTAAGTTATTTATAAATGAGGGTAAAACGTTCAATTTATGAGGTCTTCTTCTTCCTCTTGCACCTACACTTGCTCGCCGCCAACTATGCCACCTCGCTTTATGAGTGCAATTTTTTAATCTGATGCATTCATATATCAGGTTCTATTGTGTTAATTGTTTGATGGCAATCTAGTCAGTAAAAATTTGGAGTTTACCTACTAAAAATGCTAATTGTTACGGAGTACTTTTTTTCTAGGTTGTGGATGATTTTGAAACTTTTTTGAGTTTGATGGCTCAATTGCTATTTCTCAAATTGTTCAATGACTTATTTGTATCTTGTTTCTTCTTCTTTTTTTTTTTTTTCGTTGCTTTTAATTTCTTTTTATGTACAAACTTTACTAACGGTATATTCCTTTACTTTTCTTTTTTAATTTCAGTTCTTAACTTGATTTATTGCAAAAACGTTTCTATAATAATAATAATAATAATAATAATAATAATAATAATAATAATAATAAACATCTTTAATTTGGCTCTAAGTTATACCCATATTAATGACTCAATCACTCAGTTATGACTGTATTCATTTTTAACACCACAATTATAAACAAAGTGGCCCATTTGGTCTCCAAAGTTAAGGATCCGTCTCAACGTGATGAAAAACTCAAAAATTCTCTATTATTAGAAAGGCAAAGTAGAAATTTTACCACAAGTTATTATCCTTACACTGAAACCAATTTCATAGCATTATTTTTCACTTTTCACCTCATATTTCAAGGCTCTTCAACTCCAAATATTTCAAGGCTCTTCAACTCCAAAAACATTTAATAAATAACTTTTTTGATTCGTTAGATACTTGAGTCTGATACTCTCATGTAAAAAACTGAGATTTAACACAAACAAGGGAACACTTGGTCACTGTCTTTAGGGTGTAACAAAGGTAATCAAACTATAATTTTTGCATTACAAAAAGTAAATCAAATTTGTCATGTTACTTTTATGAGAAATTCACTAAAGTGGGTAACTTAGGACTTTTAATCAGTTAAAATTTTTATTTTATTTTTTATTTTTTGCAATACAATAAGGAGGGGGAAACTCCAAGCTGAGTCTCATAAACAAACAGTCTACACCGTCTCAAGAATGAGACGATCGCAAACAGCCCCTAGTTGATCGTTATACACAAGGTTAATGCATCCGGGAGGGGGTGAAACAAAAAGGGTCATGATCTCCCTAGAACTGCACCCATGCTTTGCTAAATAATCCGCTACAGTGTTTTGTTCACGAAATATATATATGCACGCACTAGAGAAGAATTGCCACTTTTTTTCAGAAGAATTGCCACTTTTTTTCGGATGAGATCTCTGCATTTAATCCCCAACTGCCCCAGGTTGTTCCCTCCTCGACTATTCTCATTAAGACATTTGGTCAATCCGTTAAAATTCTTTTGTATCCTCTACAATAGCTTAATCAAAGAAATATTATTTTTAATTTATTTCAATAATTAAAAAAAACTTCACTCCTCACCGTCTTTGTCTCCAACTCTCCAATCCAATTCAAGGAAAATGATAGATAATTCCAGATGCCTCTTTGGCATTGAAAGTGCAATAGAGATGAGTGATTTAGATTTGAGTATCATCAACTGCTAAAACTCTAAAACCATAACATACCACAATATCAGTCAATCATACATGCTAACCCAACTTTCTAGACAACGATTAGAAAAACCCCAAAATATTAAACAACTAACACAAATAATTAAAGATCAAAACAAGCCTGGTTTTGCTTTAGATAGACCCTCTTCGATCTCTTCATCATCTATCGATCCGATCCAACTGGCTAGGATAGCGGCTTGGCACGAGAACCAGGATCTTCCTTAGATTCCACGTGAACCATAAAACCATATCCGAGGATCCAAACCAGAATATACGTATAAGGAACCCAAGACAGACAAGCCACAAGGCTTAAAACGCTGCCAACGTACTGAGGATCCTTAATTACTCCGAACGGAAACTGAGTCACCCAGGGAATATTCTTCCCAAACCTCACGCCGTAATACGTCCCAGACTCCCCCAACAATTGATACACCCTCACGTTGAGGAACTGGCCGGAGAAGAATAGCGGCCAGAAGTAGAGAGGCGGCGGCCAAGAAAACGTGGATACCGAGAGAATAGCGACGAACTGGAGCAGCTTCAGCACGTGAGACACCATGGCCATCACGTGACATGGGTCTCGATCTTTTCCGCAAAGATCCACCCATCTCTGAGGATACCTCCATAGCCAATAGTAGAATGGGAAGGGTGAAATCACTGCTACGCATGCTAAGACCCCCATAAATACACTCCTTCTTCTCTGATATGGATCCGATCACACGCCGGAGATAATAAGAAATAATTAAGGTGTAGACGGTTTGATCTCCGAGATTAGTTCTCAGGGTTTTGGTTTAATTTAAGCCCAATTATTATTTGAATATAATATAGGCCGTTAAAGCATGTACTCGGGTCCACCTTGCAATATTAATTTAAATTAAAATACACAATTATAAGCATTTAGGTAAATTGTGAACATTTAGACATTTGATATATAAAAATTGTGAATATTTAATATGTATATTGTGAACATACAGTAATAAATTGTGTATTTTTAAATTCGGGTTCACAGTATAATATTTGTTTGTTTATTTCCACCATTAAAAAAAAAGTAAGCAATATTGTTTTCTTTAATCTTCTTTTTTGGCCTCGAACACTCCGCGCACACTGGTTTCGTGCACCCATGTTGCTCTCATTGTTTCTTGAATCTTTATTCTAAACGAATATCAACCTCATATTATAATTATCTTTAAAATACATATCTTTTATGGGTTCAAATCAAAACTAGCTTATTTTGTGGTATTATAAATTTAATTTTCTTTCTAAATTTATATTTCTTTAATTAAAATGTGCATTTTATTATTGCTTTAAAATGGGCAGCATAAATTATGATTTTCATATCAGAAATTTAATTTTTGAACTATTCAATTTTAAATTATATATATTTTTTGCCAAACCGGTAAATGATTATAAGGTGGTAAATCAATTTAGGTTATCCATAGTTGACTTGGCCCAAACCGAGAAGGACAATAGACGACTCTCGTTAGAGTTGAACTTGTAGCCTTGTGGTTACCAAATCAACAATCTCACTAGCTAGCTTAGTTGAAATTGCCCAAAAATCACATATTTTCTAGAAATTCAAATGAGATTGTGGAGAGTAATTTGAAATTATATTATTTTCATACGGATCATTAAATTCATTATAAAATATCATATTAACAGTCTTTAAGTGTCGCACTTGTATAAGGCTGTCTCACGGATAAGTGTACGTGATACGGGTCGGATCAGGTCAAAATTATATTGAAATCTAGTACTTATACTGAAAAATGAATTAATAATAAAGAATAAAGTGTTTGTTTTTTTTTTAAACAAGTGTTTGTTACTTATAAGGAAAATCTAATACTTTTGCGAAGAAAAAAAAGAGTAAAAATATTACACTTTTTTTCTTATAGTTAATTAGTGTTGGCGCAAGTGTTTAATTTGTAACTTGAGTTCTGCTACTTGGACTCTCCTTTTCTACTCTCTCACTCTTACTCCCTGACGTAGCAAGATATGATAGGTTATCTTCATCCTGTAGGTCCTAAGGAAAGTGTCGACATCAAACTTTTGTGTGTGAGAGTAAAAGTACGGAGTAGAACTTGGGAGTTCAAGTTGTATTTTCCTTGTAACTTATACAAAAAAAATGTACTATTTTTAAATAGTATTACATTTTTCATCAAAAGTATTACATATTCCTATATAAGTAATCAACATTTTATTCCTTATTAATATTATACTTTTTAATATAAGTATTACATTTTAATTTTGACTCGACCCAAGAGAATATGTGAGACGATATGACACAAATTTTTGCTATAGATTAATTATGATCACCGGACATCTAGTTGATGGAAATGAGCGTTGGATTGAATAGACGACATTCGAGGAGGAATCTTTTGCGACATAAAAGCTAAGGTAAGGCAATGTCGACATTCGTGGATTTTTATTAACTACTAGTATGCCACCCGTGCGATGCACGGACTAAAATTTGGAAACATATACTTAATGTTGTATTATTACAAAGAATTAAAGTAGTTATATATATTTTACAATATAAGGAAAAATGATGTTAAATAACAAATCTTATTGTTGTTCATTTAGTGTAATAATGGCATTACGACCATAATCAAATAAAATAACACACAATAGTAAAGGTGGATAATGATATGTATATATAAACACATTATTGACGATAATTAAGATGATAACGTTCCACTATATATTAAACTTACAAATTCTTAAAAACATAATGTATACAACATTTGACGTTGAAGAACAATAATCTCCATTCTCATTAACAATAACAACTTTAAGATTAATGGGTTTGTTCACTCTCGATAGTGCCACATAAAGTCGACTATGAACAAAAACATATTTCTTTAAAAGTAGTCCAACCGTAGACGGACTTTGGCCCTGACTTTTAGTTATTGTCATGGCATAATTAGACAAAATGAGTGAGAATTGTCACATTTCAAACTTAAAGGCAATCGAGATTATATGTAGTATAACCAATCATAATATAATAGATCACTATATCTTATAAAACTATAAATATTATATTATCCACAAAAAAAAAATCCACATATTTAAAAATTTAGAACACCTAACTTGAAGAGTTCGAGCTTTCTCCTTTAGATCCTTCCATCCAATTTATGAAGTAGCTATGTATAAATTTGATTCAAAATTTAAGTAGAACTCTCTGGATTGCGTCTTCACAGAAGTTTTATTGGGTATGCTTTAGAAGTTAAAAAAAGAAAAAGAAAAAAAAAAGCATAAGAATAAAGATAACTCAATCCGTAATTAGACTTCAATAACTACACAAAAGAATTATGCTCATTAAACAACAAATAATCCCAACAACAACAACAACAACAACAACAACAACAACAACAATAATAATAATAATAATAATAATAATAATAATAATAATAATAATAATATTATTATTATTATTATTATTATTAAAAAAATATAGTTTGACAAATAATAATAATTGAAAAAATAATAGCAATACTAATCACAATACTAATTAAATGTATAGAATTACATAATAACGACAATAACAACATTAATAATAATAATAACAAAAAATATATCAATAATAATAATTATAATTATAATACAATAATAATAATAATAATAATAATAATAATAATAACTTCTCAAAAAAAAAAAACAATGTACTGGGCTTCAGCCCGACCTAACAAATCAGCCTAAATCCTGTAACCCATATATAAGTAGCTCCAACCCGTTTCAACCCAACAGATAGCCATTTCATTTTTTTTTTTTTTTTTTTTTTGAAAATAGCCATTTCATTTCATCTTCTTCCTTCGCCTTCCAAAACATCATCGGTCCATAATTTTGGACAGTGAAGTTCATCTGCTATGCCGAAAATTTCTTCAAAGGAAAACAATCAAACACGGTATACAGGACAACATAGTATCACAAAGACCTACACCGGAGTGAAGTCAACACCTGACACTGTATCGATCGGTGGCCGGCGACATCCATCCGCTTAAACTTCTTTCCAGGTAAAATCTTTATAATCCAGACGATTTTACTGTTCTTTTCGGAACTAAATGTCTAATTTAAATGTTTAATCCAAACCCTAGTTCTTTCTACTGCAGATCTAAATACCGCTGTCACACTTTGCAATTCCGTATATGCACATGCACAAAGGTTGAAGCTTTCAAAAAAGTGACGGCAGTGTAGAAAAAGCATATAGTGAAGATAAGTTCATTTTGTATTAGTAATTTTTTTTACTCTACCAATAACATGAATTCCATTTTCCTTGTTGAAAAAAAAATTGCAAGTCAGTTAGAAGAAATATATGTATCTATATGAGAGAAAGATTCAGGTATTAATTTAAGAGAAGGAATAGATGAGGCCATGCATTTGTATAATAAGTGACCTAAATTTTAGAAATAAATACTGTAAAATAAACTCAAAAAGCAGGAATACTCAGCACTGTGGCATTCATACCTGCCGTTATTTCTATCTGGCAATTGTTGTTTTTGGATGATGTTATTTGATATATGTTTGGGAATGTTGTAGATGAAGGTTTTTTGGATGCACAGCGCAGTCAGCTCCAGCAACTTTAGGATGAAAGCAACCCCATTGTTGTAGTTGAAGTTGTGGTTCTCTTTGATGATTCTGAACAACTACTCAGTGACCTCAAAATACCTATGTAAGTTTCCTACCCAAACCCCACACATCATACATAAATATATACATGTGATGTCTGGGAAATGATTACTGATATAGGAAGACTTGTACTCAATAGTAGTCCACTTTTTATTGGGAATATAAAGACTATGGATTTTTTTTTTAAAGTTTCAATAACTTGTACTCAATTGGTTTATATTCACACACACACACACACAAAACCATTTTGCTACATTTCAGGTCAACCACTTCCATCTTTTTTTTATTCCAACTATTAACCATAGAATATTTCAAAACCTACCCATTTATAAATTAACATTGGATAGTAATTATCATCTAACTGGGGAAAAAAAATCAAAAGCCGGCCTAATTATGTTTCTTTTACTATTTATCTCTGTTTGATTAATAGACTTGTATCACTTGTATTTTTCGATTCTCTGCCATGAATAGTAACTAACATCTCTTTATATTTTTTACAAATGGTGATATTTGCAAAATGGTTGTAACAATCTTTAAAGCTACTGATCATTGAAGAAGAAAAACTTGATGTTGAAATCAAAGAAACAATAACATAGAGTTTACGATACAATTAAAAGGTTGTAACAGTCTTTCATTAAGATACAATTACATTTAGAAACCTAATTAAAAAAATAAAAGATACAAAATGACTGTATTTTTCAATAAAGATAAGTTCCAAATTCCATTTACATACTATTTCCTGGGTGCATTTTATTAAAGCTACATTACTGTAAGGCAAACAAATAACAAAGTAAATTAGTTATAATGAGACACTGCAGTAGATGTAAAGGAAAAGCTCAAACTTATGTTATTTCAATATTAAGTAGATGTAGTAGAAGTAGTTGAACCACTTTTGAATCCTGCTTAAGAAGTTATGATTACTGTGACATATGCAGGTTGAGGAACAATATCATATGACATGCATGCCCAATGTTTTTATCCAAACTTCAGAATAGGTATGCACTCTTAGCACTTAAACTCTAGTTTAAAGATTCAGTTATCATGCATTCACAGTGTTTGCCATGGTTAACATGAACATGGACATGACACATATGCTATTGTTATATGAACTATTGACTTAATCTAAACATTTTAAAAAAAAAAAGCTTTCAAATCTTACAATCTTACAGAAGACTAAAAACCAATACATTAGCTAACAACTAATGTATTAAAAAAGAAAATGATAATCACTGGAACATGGTCTTTTGTTTCTGCAACTTGGTTCCTGAAGATCTTTATTTGTCACTTATTCACTGGTACATGCTACGCTGTTGGATAGCATGTTTCCTGCAATACAAAAATAAAAGAACTTGGTAGGGTGGAGGCCCCATCTACCTTTGGCAGGCCCATTTTCAGCTTCAATGTTGGCAGTTTTTCAAGAAAATCTTTCCCTTCCATATGGGATGATGCAAAGAAATGGGTTGTGAATGGCAGCAATTCTTGCCATGAATCCCCTGCCCATATAAAGCTCTCATCAAAGCACTGTAATGGGGTCACCCGGCCCCAAAAGAAGTTGCAGAGTTTTGTAGGGCTAGTGATGAAAAGTCTTAAACAAATGTGCCATGCAACAGAGCCTTTAAAAAAAAATCAGGTACAGTTTAATAGTTTCTTTTACTACCTACAATAGGCAGCAACTGTAGATGAAAAGCTGGAAAGAAAAAACATTACTTACTACATATATCAGAAATTATGGCAAAACTGAACAGAATATATTGCTATTCTCTGATTAAACAGTACACTAATTAAAATTACCTACTCCTTAGAGCAATGGTTGAACCAAAGCTTTGTTGCATCAAGAAATAAACATTATATACTGTTGACTCCCATACCTTTTCACTTTCAGATACCGTAGATGTCCGCACCAACCGAGCACAAATTGCTTTCTTTCTTTCTGAATTCTGGGTTCAGTTGAGATGCAAGCACAAATTGGCCGGACATTCTAAACTGTGTAGAATTGTGAATAGAGATGTGTAGTAGGGGAGAGTGTGAAGGTCATCTTGTAAATGTGTGTATATATATACCCAAAAATGCCATGAATCAGCACGCCGTTCCAGACGCCTTGAGGAGAACGGAGGAGCTGAATAGGCATAATTAGTTCCCAAGAAAGACTTTTATAACCATTAAACCAATCATATTAAATATATAGCCATAAAAAGAAGACAATTAGGATTAGACTCCTATTGTAAATTAATGATTATAATCTCTATTAGGGGTTTACCTCTGCCAACACGCTTCATTACTTTGGAAATCGAAATATCTTAATCCAATTTACACGCATTGCCGTAATTTCATCCCTAAAAAAAAAAGCAAAAAAAAAAATCTAAAGTGCTTGGGCGGGAGAATGGAGCAAATCTGTTGGCCAAATCCCCTCTCTTTATTATAATAAGAGATTAATGAAGTAATTAATTCATTTTTTTGTTAATTGAAGTATCACGTTTTATGAATGAGGATCCGTGAGATAGTCTCATATAAGTTTTTGCTATATACTTTGTATTAATTATGATCACCAGACATCTAATTGATGGAAATGAGCAATAGGATTGGACAGACGAGATTCGAAGAGGAAAATCGTTTGCGACGGAAGAGTTAAGACAATGACAACATTTGTGGACTTTTAATATTTAGTAATGAAATAATTAATTAATTTTTTTGTTAATTGAAGTATACCCATGTTTATTTCATGATTAGATCTTGAAATACGAAGAATAATAAATTTGATTTTTTTTAAAAAAAATATTACTTACTAAATCAGTGAATTAAAATCGTATTAACCATAATTTAGATTTATTATGCATATTTTAGGGTGCTTAGTGCTTAAACCATTGGGTTATAAAAAACCTTTTCCTCATGTGAAGTAATAAATTATCATGTGGTAGCAAAGTTCTTATTTCACACATTTTTTCCTTTTCCCCATGTGAAGTAATAAATTATCATGTGGCAGCAAATTTCTTATTTCACACATTTAGTCCGTTTCCCCATGTTAAAGTATTAAATTATCATGTGATAGTTAGCTATTTCACACTTTTGTAATCTACTGAGGTTCGATTTCATGATCTCCGATTTGAGAGAGTCAGTACATACCACTTAATTACAAGATCATTGACATACTTCATTTTCTATTAGGGTGTGTTTGAAAACCCGGAAAATGATTTCTGGAAATCATTTTCCGGGTTTATGGTGTTTGGGAAGGCCAAGGAAAACATGGTCAAAGGAAAACAACCCAATGGTCAATGGAAAATGAGGGTCATTTGGAGGAAAATGACTTCCCCTTTTTTTGGGGGGAAGTCATTTTCCAAGTCCTCTCATTTCTTTCCTCTTCTCCTCTTCTCTTGCTTTTGGCTTCCAACACTCATTTTTTCTTCTCTTGCCATTATCATCTTCCTATCATCAAACCTTTTCTTCCTTTTCTTTTTTTTTGTTGATTTTTTTTTTTGTTGATTTTTGCGGAAACCAGCCGTGACTTCTTTTTTTTTTTTTTTTAATTATTATTTTTGGTTAATTTGTGTTGATTTCTTGTTTGTTAATTTGTTGTAATTTTTTTCTCTTTAAAAAAAATTATTTTGTTTCTCAAAAATAAAAATAAAAATAAAAAAATTTTTGTTTTTCATTTTCTGGAAAATGAACCAAACACACAAAGATAGTTTTCCAGAATTCATCCAAACACGGAAAATGAAGCTATTTTCCGGAAAATGACTCATTTTCCAGAAATCATTTTCCAGAAGTCATTTTCCTGCTTTCCAAACACACCCTTAATGAAAAAGTTGCATCTTTGTTTCCTAAGTAAACAATCTCTCAGTTATAATTGTGTCAAATTTTAACCCTTCAATTATAAGCAAAGTGGCGCATTTAGTCTCCGAGATTAATGATATGTCTCGACTTGACGAAAATCTCAAAACCATTTAAAATTAGAGGGGTGAAATAGGAAATTCACACATTATTCTCCTTTTTATATTGAAACCATCCTCACAACATTATTTTCTACTTTCCAATCTCCTATTTCAAGATATTTGAATTCCAAAATGAGTAATTTCCACTTTTAGTCCCACGAGTATGAGACCATTTCCACATTTGGTCTCTAACTATTAAAATTCTCACATTTGGTCCCACGACTTTTAAATCGCTACCACATTTGGTCCTTCCGATTAAAATTCTGATCATCGGTGCCTATTTTTCCAGCGAATGAATTACGTTAAAGGATAAATTTGTCATTTCATTTTTATTGAAAAAAAAAAAAACAAACAAAGCAAAACAAAAACAAAAAACAGCCCTTCACCCTCAGGTTGCCTTCGTGTGCTGGTTCATGTAGAAACCCCAAAACGCTTCCATGCTCCTGAAATTCATGTCTTCTCCACCAAACCTCAAGATTTCTGATAAAGATCAAATCTTTCTGCAAAACCCAAATGAATTTTAATTTGATCGCTAGCAGCACCATTGAAAAGGAGTGCTCCCTCAATACAGATGTTAGACATTTGCTTATTGCACACAAGGATTTAATTCACTTTGAGAGGTTGCTCTCACAATGTCTCTAGCGAGACTCAATATAATTTTTATCTTTCTTTTCAAACTTTACTCATGTGACTAATTGAGTTATCCATGCGACCATTATAACTTCAATTCTTGTCACTCCGATCTGCTTGGTCAGGCTAGGATAACGGCTTGGCACGAGAAGCTGGATCTTCCTTAGACGATTCTACGTGAATCAAAAACACATAGCCGAGGATCCAGAGGAGAATATATGGATAGGGAACCAAAGACAGACAAGCCATAAGGCTTAAAATGCTGCCAACATTGACATGGGTATGTAAATTATGTATCGATCAACTTTTTTTTTTTTGAAAGGAAGGTATAAATGCATTAATAATCAACCATGAGAAATACAGGTCGGTGGCACAAACACCCACGACCCCAGGACAGACGAAGAACCAGTTGCCCGTGCTAACACATGAGCTAAATGATTCGCTGAATGTATCGATCAACTAGTTGCATAAAATATAAAGAATAAAAGGCAAACAATTGCGTGGAATTGGGTATTACAAGTAGATTGTAAGAATGAGAGATGATGTTGTAACAATTGTACAATGTCAATTGATACAAAATAATCCTAACTAACTTGTTAATTTCACGGTGGGCCATAAAATTAAGTCAAGACTCATGCGGTGGGCCGCAGGACTAAGTCAAGGCCCATCATTCTGGCCGGAGATGGATTCCTGACTCCCTTGAGACCACTCGAGTCATCTCCTAGGATACCGAGCGATGAGCTCCACCTCCAGGTCCTTTTTATTGGGTTATTTCCAATATATCCACGAGGGTACGTAGTTGTACTTATATGCTAAATTCAATTGCTTCTCATCAATTATTTTTCATAAATGAAACGTGTCTCGAGAGATTGTTTGTTCTTGCAAATGTTAAACTATAAGTTATCATTATCCCTGCAATACTCTCTCACTTTTAAAAGTGGATCTCAATTCTACATCATCAAATTTATAAATTCTCTAATATTTTCTCTACATCCCTGTAATAGTTTCTCACTTTCAAAAGTAGTCCTACTCGTCTTTTATATTATAAATATAATAATAAAATAACAAATAACAAATAAAAAATAAAAATGAAATAAAAGTCAATTGCAAACTTGCTATTATAACAAGCTTGCAAGTCACATAAATTAACAAAATAAAACAAAAAAAATAAAAAATAAAAATATACATTACCTTCCACATCATCTTGAAAATGTTCACTTATATCATAATGATCGATCACAATTAATAAGGATAACCAATCAATTCCATTTAACGTGTTTGGGTTATTATTGTTATTGCGTAATTCACTGTAATTGCAGTAGCCAAAATATCGCAATCAATGAGAATTTTGCAATCAACGACAATTTTGCAATATAATCACACGATATGATGTCAGTCATCCGCAGGGTTGTGCAACCTTTGTTCTTCACACATCTTTTTGCCCGGTTCAATTTTATATAAATTGTTATCTATTTTGATTTATTCATTCCCTGTTATATATATAAAAAAAAATTAAAATAATACAGAATTTGGTACAACTATCACTTTGAGACGAATTCGACCCGAGAGTCGCACGCATAGTATCATGAAATGAGAGATCGACAAAGGGAAAAAATCACGGTTTCATTGATCAGTTTCTTAACAACTAAACCTGACTGCTTTAGGATTGTATGAACGCGTGCAATAGCTTAAATAGTCGTGTGGATGACCGTTCCTATGGTGGCATACTCACAAAGGAATGCAAGTCTATCATGGCATCGCTATCTCATGTGTCCATTAAATATGTAACTAGGACGAAGAATATTCAGGCCCATGAGTTGGTCAAATCCACCTTATTGTATAGAGACTCTAGGTATTGGCAATTTATGCCCCCAAGTTGTACCTTTGAGTTCCCTATTACGTAATGGAAAGATAGTTTTGATTTTCAACAAAAAAAAAAAAAATCCTGACTGCTTTACATACTACATATCCAAAAAAAAATCAAAAAGAGTAATGCAAGATGCGGGGAAGCCACTGAATATTAACTTCCCCTAACTAACTCAAAATTGACTTAGGCTTGGCCCCTAACACCCCTGCAAGCTGGAGTGTACATGGAATGAAGTCCTAGCTTGGATATAATATTTCCAACCTATTAGTTCTATTAATGTGTGTCTGCATTTAACAAATTATATGCATGTAAATAAATTGAAAACACATAATATATTAATTGAAGACACATAATTTTTTATGACAATTTATATCGTGGACCAGGGTGCACAATGCATCGTGGATCAGGGTGCACAATGATGTTAGGATACGAGTTCTGTGTATTATAAGCAATCGTTCTGTGTATTCTATGCAATCATTCTAGACAATCTGTATATTCTAGACAATCGTTCTGTGTATTCATGTTAGTAACACACACTGTGATGTGTTTGTGCATTCGAATGTTTAGGAGGATGAGTTATGTATATTTTGTGTCAATATTTTGTGTATTCTAGGCTTCTAGGCAACTGTTATGTGTATTCATGTTATTAACACAAATTTTGATGTGTTTGTGCATTCGAATGTTAGGAGGATGAGTTTTGTGTATTTTGTGTCAAATATTGTGTGTATTCTAGGCAAACGTTCTGTGTATTCATGTTAGTAACATTCGAATGTTAGGAGGATGGGTTCTGTGTATTTTGTGCCAATATTCTGTGTATTCTAGGCAACCATTCTGTGTATTCGCGTTAGCAACACAAGTTGTGGATGTGTTTGTGCATTCGAATATTAAGATACATAGAATATAAGCCCAAGTATTATCTCTTATGTTCCATGTTTTTCAAATTTCACAATGTTGTTTAAATATTCACCTTTTGTCGTGTGTGTTTTTGTGATCTGATGAACTTGTGTGTGTTTTTTGTTCTTGCTTCTTCGTCACTGTTTTTGTTGTTCAAATTATAGCTATATTTTAATTTAAAAAAAAAAACCTGTAATACACTGCATACATGCAACTCATTTCGGATCAGGGTCTACAATGCATCGTGGACCCTGATCCACGGTATAACGATCCATTTTGTCAGGATCCACAATATAAGGTGGATCCGGATCTATAATACAACTGGATACAAACAATTAGAGGTGGGTCCATCATGTTGACAATTTTAGAAGTAGGCCTAGCCCGTTGAAAGCCCAACCGTGCTTCAATGGCCCACAATTAGATTTCAATTTTAGGTGAAGCCGTGAAGGCATCATTTATGTGGGTCCATGCAACCCACCTGATCTGTGGGCCCCTTACTAATCCAATCCATCTTTATCGTCATCATTGAATTAGGGCAGATGAACCCAACTCGATACTCGTGTACGCGTGAGATCTCACGCCATTGATCCGCCAAGCTGCAGTCCACCATCGTATATATATCTCCTTTTGCACCGTATAATCTCTCACTTTTCACTGTCCGTACACTCGCATGGCCTTCACTTCCTCGCCGGTTAACTCCTGAAATTTCGAGATCAAAGTTTTTCCGGTACCGGAAACCGTCTCGCCGACAAGTACATGTGCATTCTCGTTGCGTTTGCGTATATGTCTGCGTATAACATTGAATTCCGAGCTCTTTGTTAAGTAAGGTTAGGGTTCTACAATCTTCGTCCTATTTTATAGCGTTTTGGAATGTTTCTGTCAGTTAATGCTATTTGTTCGCTGTTGAATTGAGCTTTAGTTAGTGTTTTTTCCCCGCAAATGAATAATTTAATTAGCTGTCGGCCTTGAATGAAGTTCCTTGAATTGAATATTGCATTTATCAAAAGCTGAAGTAAGCAACGGGGCAAATTTTGCCTTCTTTTGTTTTGTTTTGTTTGTTTGTTTGTTTGTTTTTGTTTTTGTTTTTTGTTCCAAAAAATGCTACACTTTGAAACTACTAGGGAAAGTGAAATTGTTGAGCTCTTGAAAGAACCTAGCAATAGTTGTAACCTCTATTGTAGTTTGGATGTTATTAGAATTGGGGATGGGTGATTGTTTTAGAAGAAAACTGCTAAGGTTACTTTGTAAAATATGCTTAAAAGTTCTAGAGGTTTGAAATTTGATTACTGAAATTGGACTTTTCTATCAACTTATAATAAGAATGTGTTAATATTTACATTTTGATTGCCAGATGCTATATTCTTTTGTGAGAATTGGAGGGAATTGGGAATAACACCAAACGTTTAATTGTGAATTTTGTTTATAAACCACTACCTAAGCGCACAAAATTAACAAGTTGATCTTTGGTTAGGATCCACATTCAAAGTGTTCTTGAATTTTAGTTTGTGAATTGAACTTTTAAGGTTGTGAAAATAATAAATTTTAGTTCTTTTTTTTTGTGCCTGTGCATGCATAAGTGTGTGCCTGTGTGTGTATTATTCTAAGTTGGCATGCTCATGTCTTCTCTTTTTGATATTTTCATATCATGTCATGCTATGTCTCATGTAAGGTTAATTCATGAGCTGAGGCTCCAAAGTGATGTTAATGAGCACTCAAGGGAAGTTTATTTGGTGTGACATTGTACATTACAATATGAAATTTTCCCTTCCCTGCTACTGTAATTAGGTTACTTCTGGAATAAGTTAAAAATTCATGATTTCCTTATAGAATTTGAGAATCAGTCGTTTAATTTCAATAGCATCTAAACTGTGATAGTGACTTTAGTTAATTTTTTGTTGTGCAATAAGGACGTCTCTCTTACAGAGTGATCTATATAAGTGATCCTGCAATGGCTTACAATAATTCGACAGTTGAGCCAAAGCGTTCCCATCAGTGGTTCATGGATGGCATTGAGCCAGAGTTACTCCCCAACAAGAAACAAGCCTTTGATGTGGCAAACAACCATTCATTTACTGCACTTTTAAATTCCAACATCTCACCTTGGATGAATGCTTCGAGTTTCCACTCCCTACCAGGGCAGTACAGTGAGAGGCTTTTAGATGGTGATATTGGAAGACCTGTTAATTATGATGATAGGAATGTTATGTCAATTGGCTTTGGCGGCAGGAGTATGGCTAGAAAGTCGGTGGAGGATTCCTTTGGAACTGATTCTTCATTTGGTTTATCGATGGCTGAGGGCCTGGAGGATCCTCGGTTGAGCCTAAACTATGGAGGAATTAGAAAAGTTAAAGTCAGCCAGGTGAAGGATACTGATAAATTTATGCCTGTGACAATGGTTGATAACTATACCATGGGAGTTAACAGTACTGTTCCAACAGATCATGGATTTTGCAAGGTAGATGGCACCACAGTATCCATGGGACTATCTTTCAATAGAGTCGATGACAATGTGATGCCACTGGGAGACACTTTTAATAGAGAAGATAGTAGTTTTATATCCATGAGTCAACCTCTTAACAAAATGAACACCAATGAACTGACAGGTAGCCACAGCTTCAAGGAGAGAGATTGTTATTTATCAGTTAATCATTCTTTTGATAAGGATGATACAAGCATTGCAACACATGGTCAAACCTTCAGCAGAGATGACAGTAACTCCATTTCAGTAGGTAACTCAATCAAGGATAATAATAGTCCTGCATTCATGGGTCAGTCATTTAGGAATGATGATAGCAGCAATACACCACTGGGTCAAAACTTCAATAAGACAACCGACTCCACTGCATTAATGGCTAACTGTTATGGCAGGGTAAATGAAAGTGCAATTTCATTAATGCAAACATATAACGAAGTTGACAGCAATAATGTGTCAATGGGTCACTCTTTTGGAAGAGAGGGCAATATCATTTCGTTTGGTGGATTTGACAATGATGATGATGTTAATGCATCTGGTAGGCTCTTATCTAGCTATGACTTATTGATGGCTCAGTCATCTGGCAAAAGATCAGAAAACCCGTGTGAAAAGGGGTTGGTTGAATCTAATGCCGATAAACTTACAAATGCTTCCCTAATTACTGCAAGTGGTGGAGCTGTTACTAAGAAGGATGAGCAAAAAGCAAATAAAAAGCCTGCTCCAAACAGCTTCCCTTCAAATGTTAGGAGTTTACTGTCAACTGGTATATTTGATGGAGTTCCTGTCAAGTACATTGCATGGTCACGGGAGGTATAATTTACTTCTAATCAGTTCTTCAAATTGATAGTTCATTGATTGACAAGTCTTTCATTACATGGTAGAAGGAGCTTCGTGGCATTATAAAGGGTACCGGTTATCTCTGTGGCTGTCAGTCCTGTATCTTCTCCAAGGTCGATCAGTTATCAATTTTTTTTTTTAAATCAGGATTCATGTCCATTGTTTGTTTATTGATGTTCTATACTTGTTTATGCTGTAGACAATTAATGCATATGAGTTTGAGCGTCATGCTGGTTGTAAAACAAAACACCCAAATAATCACATTTACTTTGAGAATGGGAAGACAATTTATGGGATTGTTCAAGAGCTCAGGAATACACGTCAGGATTTGCTGTTTGAAGTTATCCAGACAATCAGCGGATCACCTATTAACCAAAAATCTTTTCGTATCTGGAAAGGTTGGTGATCACTTATTTTTTTTGTACTTCAAATACCTTTCTTATAGTATATATAAATGCTTTTCATCTATTAGTAAGCTCTTTCTTTATCCTCAGAATCCTTTCTAGCTGCTACACGTGAACTTCAGAGGATATATGCGAAGGATGAAGGAAAACTGTTGTCTTGAAATAGTGACAATAAAAAGTGAGTTATGTTAAATAACTGGAATTTCCATGAATTCTGGAGCATATCAAAGTGGGTATAACTAAAGTTACAGAACTGATTGGATGGATAATCCATCCAGCCCAGAATAGAATCCTCCCTGCATTGTCACTGCATTTGATCTTTAATGTATGCTCCCATGATTGTATGCAAAAATGTTCTCTCTTTGCAAAAGTGTGCTTGTAGCTTTATTTTCTGTGCCATAATTGTTCTTCCCCAGTTAGTAAAGTTTCTGCCTGTTTAAAGACAGAACATTCATTTGAAATGAAGAATTGCAAATCAATTTCAACACTTGTGTGGTTGTCCAGCATGTTTATTTAATAGATAAACATGAGAAATTGAATTTCAACTTATTTTGAACAAAGTGTTGAATCTCTTTGAGCAGTGTTAAGATTGCTCTCTGTTTCTTTGAGCTTTGCAGGATATTCTGTAAGTAGCATAGGAGCACAGTGCCGAAATTAGCACTTAGCATATTATTTAGTACTAGTGTAAGTAAATTGTATTTAAATTATTGTTAAATCATGTAAAGCTCAGGTAAAACACCCAATAGTGATCATGAGGTCCATGTTCTTTTACTTCTTTGACCTTGTTGTCCTGGTAAAGAAGAATGAGTTGTTCTTAACATGGATGTTTTTTTTTTTTTTTTTTTTTTTAATTTTGCAGGACTAATCATCAAGTTGTGCATGAGCCTACCAGAACTACTGCAAGCTCCTTTTCCTAGCCAAATTGGGTAAATTTTTGTTGATGTAAATTGCATTTGGTGGATGTAAATTATGACGGTCGGATGAGGATTTTAGACATGGCTTAATTTTATTCCTCAGGAGGGAAGCCCCGCCTAGACCTCCCCTCTTCTTTCATGGCACAAATTGATGATTTTTTTATTTTTTATTTCATACTGCTGTGTTTGTTATCTTCGCGTAAATCATCTAAGAGAGAGAGAGAGAGAGAGAGGCGACCATGGTGCGGGTTCTCTGATCAAATCTCCAATTTTGCAAGGAATATCTCCAGCCTAACTTTATCTCTAGCCTAACTTGCTCACAAAAGACAAAAAAAATTCGCCCCTAGTGTTTTCATACTTTAGCTCGACAAAATAATAAAGGGGTAAATTATAGTGACTCAACAGCGGATTAAGTAGGACTAATGCCTAGTGTTTACAAGAAGCCCTTTACATTGGATGTAATTCTTATATAGTGACTTTCAATGTACGATCTTGTATTTTTGTTCACAATTTATCACTCAGGAACTAATTGAGCTGTCCGCCCAGTAACTTTTCCATTGAGCAAAACCACAAGCTACAGTCAGATAGTACAGGTTCATTGGTTGATGCAACTCACTATCGTAGACTGGTGGGACGCGGCGAAGAGTAGAAAGAGGTGGTGGGTGACGGATTTGGTGAAGGAATGCATGGCATGGAAACGCTATGGGACGAGCAATTTTGGCCAAACTTTAAACAAATACATAAAAATAAAAGAAAAAATGTTAATACCCTAGTTTGTTAACTCACAAATTAACCACTCCATGAGTTGTAAAATAAAGGATGTGATCACAATGTGAGCATGGCCTAAAATAAAAAGGTAAATAATATCTAGTCCCAAACTAACACAATCAAATTATGTTTAGAGTATAGTATAATCAATACCATGAATCATGATCCATATTATATTCATTTTCTGAATAAATTTATAACATATTAAAATAAACATTTAGTATACTAAAAAAATAAACAATTATCAATAATCTATTTTATATTTATAATATAAACCTCGGTTCTTGGTATAATTTTCCGTGCACCATGCGGCCTCATGTACATGACTGGACCGGCGCAACCTCTAACATTCAGGTAGAGTTAGCAGAAAACCACAGTAGTATTCAACTATTTTAAAGTCAAATTGCTGTGAATTTCATCAAAATTGCACCATTCTGATGAATCATTATAGCACAAAAGAACCCAAAAAGAACTGTAACCCAGCTTTATATAACTATATTATATACTATCAATAGTACTTCCCCAAAAGTTAACATCTGCCACATAATGATAATGTTTGATATCCAAAACAATTTGGTGCTAAATAAAAAAATACGAGAATTTGTTCTGTTTAAATGTCAAATAAGATTAGTTCCCTCCCATGACAAAGGTCACCCTGAGGATGTACCCCCCACCTACCATCCTATCTTCCATGCTAGCAAGTTGCTTAAGAACCACAGCAAGCGGATTTTTGAGCAGCAGTAGCCACCCCGTCTGCCTGATCTGCTTGATTAATCTTAATCGTCTGAGGCTGGAAACGTTTTGAGTAAAAGATTAGAAACATTAAACAAATCTCTTAGAAACACGGCAAAAAAGTATTTGAGTGCACATCCATGAGAGTGTGTTAGAGAGAGAGAGAGAGAGAGCTTCCGATTAATTTCCCATTGCTTGCAATTCATGGTAAAAATAAATAAATGCAGTAAGACTGGTGACAATCGATTAGGCAAGTCTCGGCAAGTCGATAAATTCAAGAAGTGGGAATAATAGGAGTGAGGCAAAAATGAAATTATGGAAGCTATTTAGTACCTCAGCTTTTGAGTCAGTCTCGGCAAGTCTATGCTTTATATCCCTAGCTATTGAAAAGAAAACTTCCTCAACATTCATATTGGTCTTTGCACTCTACACGAAATTGGCAACGAGATTTAAGAACAAATACTATCAACAATAACTCAATGCCACCAGCAGCAATAATTCGTAATACTCACTGTCTCAAAGAATTTGATTCCATATTCATCAGCTAATGCTTGACCCTTGGAAGTAGGAACAGCCTAGAAAAGGAAGGCATGTGTCAGGTTCATAGAATAGTAAAGGGCAAGCAATGACTTGAAAAACATGCATCACGAAAAACGTGTGTGCATGATATCATGAGCTTATGCATGTTAAACTTAATCAAGGAAATGGTGCACCACCCTTTTGCTTTCATCCATGTCAGCCTTGTTCCCGACAAGTACTTTATTGACGTTATCTGAAGCATGCTGCTCAATGTTTCGAATCCAGTTCCTGATGTCTAAGCATGCAAAAATTCCAGTAATTAGAACAATTAGAAGTCAATCAAATAACTTAACAAAATTTTGGAGAAGGGAGGATATGGAAAGGAAAAAGCTTGCAAGAGATTAAAAGATCATTTATAAGGTACATAATTGAACTATGGGCTAACGCATACAAGAGATTTGAAATTCAAGAATCATAATGCATTGAGAGCATAGTTTGTAAATTACTGTTAAAAGATGACTCGTCAGTCACGTCATAGACCAGCAAAATGCCCATGGCTCCACGATAGTAAGCTGTATATGAGAAAAAATATAATGAGAAGATGACAAACAGTTAAGTAAAAGAAAAAAATTAGCCTAGCAGATAAAAGAGAAAACCATGGTGATTGGTGAGAGAAGATGTAAAGTAACCCAATTCAACTCAACTAAGGCTAGGGTTTTTATTTTAATTTTTTTTTTTTCCATAGGGAATACAAAAGAACTTCCAGAATAAGTAAAATTAATAAGCAGCCCACATATCTCAAGCACTTGCTGACTTATTTATCACCGAAAAGAAAACAGAAGTACTAAGGAGTGAGGACGCTTTCACTCTCTTGTTTCTTCTGAAAGGTAGAAATGGAAAGCTCACCATTAAAAAAAAAAAAACCCAAAGATATACCGCAGAGAATATACACAACTTCAATAAGAAGGTACTCCAGACACCATAGTTTATTAAACCGTAAACCGAATTCAAGGTACCCTTTTGAACTCCAATAGGAAAGTTACCTTTGGTCATCAAATGACACACGGCTAATTTTCCAACTTATATATTATAACCACAAATGATAGCCCTCACTCACTTATATTAGTTGCAGTATCCAAAATCATTTGAAACAAACAAGAGCATGGTAGTCCATCATGTAATATCGTATCAGCAGAAGGGCCTCTCTATGTCTCTCTCTCTCTCTACTCAGAGAATGAACATTTTGAGTCCTTTTACAGATCAAATATGCATTGATGCCAAAACCTCAGTTACATCTTTGTTCTAGCCCATGCAAAATACATGCATACACACACATATAATCACTAAAATTGATTGATTGTCAGGATCAAATATGCCTTTATGCCAATATCTCAGTTACATCTTTGTTCTAGCCCATGCAAAAGACATGCATACACACACATATAATCACTAAAATTGATTGATTGTTCTACTACTACTACAGAGTATTCTTTTTCTTTTTCTTTATAGTGAATACTTGAATGGTAAGGGATGTAAAAGCAACCAATCATATAAAGAAGAGTTTGTCACTTTGTCTTGAATATTAGATCAAAACAACTGCTGCTTAAATTATCTTTTCTAGTAACAGTTTCCACTTTGCAACTCCATTGAGATGATACAAAAGGATAAGTGTTGAATTAAAATTGCAGGAAATAAAGCAGTACCTTAGTCAGATGTTAATAAAGAGGAACAAAAGTAAGTACATGCTTACCTGTGGTAATTGTTCGGAACCGCTCCTGACCAGCAGTGTCCCAGATTTGAAGTTTGATCCGTTTTCCATCAAGCTCTATGGTCCTTATCTTGAAATCAATGCTGTAAGAAATGTTTAACTTCAGAATCAGTTTGCAGGGAAGAAACATCTGAAATCAAAATACTCTCTTTTTGATGTTTTAATATATATATATACCCTCAGTAACCTTCTATGGATTATTTAACATAGTTTTTCCTGTAGCTCAAAAGGAATTTTACATTTTGATAATTAACATTTACTCTTTTCACTCTTGAATTTTGGTGCATAAATATATCCTCTAAGTTTGAGCAAGCAGCACAAAAATGAATGACAAGAGTGAATAAGTATGAAAATAAATACCCAATAGTGGTAATAAAACTGGTGGTGAAAGAACCATCTGAGAAACGCAAAAGAAGGCAACTCTTACCCACACCTGAAATTCAAATACAAAATGGGAAATGAATAAATAATTTTAAAAAATAATACAAATATAGACCAACAACTCCTCATAATAGTTTTTTTTTTTTATATATAATAAACTTAGAAACCTATGATTTAAGCAGAAAGTGCTTCTTTTACATAATTTGCAGAATATCTAAGACTTAATCAGAGAGATCCAAATTTCAACTTATAGTGTAGTTAATATAACTCTAAAAATAAAGCATGATACTTCATATATGATTTGGGTCTTGAGGAAGTAATTTTTTCCTTTTTCTCTTTGATTAAGTTTTAAAACGTTGCTACTCTTCAAATTTTCTTCTAATTTTAATCATTTAACAGTTAATGGTCGCTACCAGACCCTCCATGTAGACTCATGGGAACAAGCTACAGAAACAAGAAGCCCTATTATGTTTTGGAACATTGAAGAACAGTATGAGTTAATCTTGATCTTTTTACAGCTAGTTATGTAAATCTGATTTTGTTGCAATCTTTTTGGAAGATCCCTAGTTGGTGCTTTTCAGAATTCAAAGCTACTTATCATAAATCTCAGATATATGCATCTTAGTTTCACATTCCTTTGAATCCTTTAGGTTCACTGTGTCATTAATTTAATAACTATCCACTTATGAAAAAGAAAAAAGAAAAAAAAAAAAAAACTATGCTCAAGAATATAAAATAAAGCTCTCCATATAACATTTTTGTTTAGCATAGGATACAGATAGAGGAAATGTGAGCTAAAAAAATAAAAACTAAACTTGTTATACTCCATCTAGCCCTTTTTATATGTCTGGTTTAGTTGACAAAACTTGACTGAAGTTATTTACAATCCAATTTTTAATAATATTAATTTTAGTATTAGTATAACATTACATTTAAAATACTATTAAACACAATATATATATATAAGAAAATAATAAAATAAAAAGAAAAATTAGTTTAACGAATAGTAAACATGACTAATAAAATGAGACAAGAGAGTACTAAGGACTAAGGAGTAAAGAGTGAATGTTGTTACAATTACATGCCCCAAACTCATAAAACCATACATGTTTATTCTTGAACGAAATTCAATATAGAAAATCCACATCAGCTATACTAAGATTCTTTTATATACCCCAAAAATAAAGCTAAAATAAGTTTTCAACTGTAGAACAGATACCTTACTACTTATACTACTACACTCTCAAGTCTGCAAGCATCAAAGACACTTCTTTTCTCAGACACTAAACCCAAACTCCTCAAGACACACGCATTTGCACTCAACTATCCAGGAAAATCCCCCTGGTGATACTAACTTTAAAATCACTCTCCAAAGAAGAAACAAATGGATCCAGATGCTCATTAATCATCAAGTTGGTGAACTAACCCTTCAATAACGAGTAACGACAACGCAAAACCGCGTGAAAAAGCTAACAACCAAACTTGGCATACCAACACCAGAATTACCCACACCATATTAGGAAAAAAAAAATACCAATAATGAGGAAGAAGAGGATACTGTATAAAATTTATTTTTTAAAATAAAAGAAACGGGTAATACACACACATTTGTATGTATTAAATTTATTTATAAAAAAATTTAAAAATTTAAAAAAAAAAATGTACCACTGTCGCCGATCAAGAGAAGCTTGATGAGATAATCGTAATCTGCTCGAGCTCTAGCGGGCGCAGCGGCCATTTGATTTCTCAAATATCCAGCTAATAATGATTAAGTAGAACAATTGACCCTGGAAAAAAAAAAATTAAACCCAAAAATGAAAATTGAAGATGAATAACTTAGGATCGAGTGTTCGAGCATGAAGAAATCTAAAACTGAAATTTAAAGAAATAATAATAATTATTATTGTGGAAATGAAGCAAACAATGGTCTGAGCATACCGGATCGTAAACGAACGAGTGAGAAAGAGAACGGTGAGAAAAAGTATAATTATGAACCAGATCTAAATATCTAATGGATGATCAAGTCAGAAAAAATATGAATAAAATATAAAATAAAAGCAACTATAAGGAACCGTCAACGTCAGAACCGGTAGGATGTGGTTTTTCCTATTTTCTTCTTCTAATAATCTAATCTAATCAAACGTTTCTATTTGCTTCTTTCAAAAGGATTGAAAATTGTGTTTTGACATTGGATATAAGACTTGGAATAAAAATGACTGACTTTAAAAGTAAATGTAAACTTGTCCATTTAATTAATTATAATAATGTAATTAGACGTACAAATCTAAAAGATAATAATAATAATTTTAAGATTTGAGTCTCACATGATATTCAAGATATAGGCTGAATAAATATGTCTTTTTTAAGTAATCTCGAAGCGATATTTGCAATCCTTGATAAATTTATGTTAGTCTGTAACATAAATTTGTGTTAGGGTGTCATTTCATACCTAGGTCAGAGAGGTTACAATCATCAAGTACTATGTTGAATCCCTTGATTAAATAGTCTGGATGTGGATGTAGCCCCCGTTTCTCTGAGTGGGCAGCTATGTCATTAAAATCTCCAACTACAAGCCAATGAAGGGATAATTTTGCATGTAGCGTGCAAAGACTCACAACCTTCATTGTGTTGGCTTCTCTCAGGCTATTCGTAAAAGTACGTCAAACGCCAAAAGTCAGTACTCAGGATTGTCACCACAATGTCAATGTGATTATAGAAGTAACTTAGTAACCTTGTACAACTTCTGTCTTTCCAAAATAATGTCATCCCACCACTTAGCCCCTTGTTATCCACGTAAAAGAGGTTATCGAAACCCAAGCTCACTCTGAGTTTCTCAGCTTATCGGCGAGCCACCTTAGTTTCAATTAAGCAAACGAACATGGGTAATTTGGAGGACACCAAGTCCCGAATCTCTCAAATCGTACGTGGGTTACCCAAACCACAACAATTCTAGCATATAGTGCTCATGGGGTTGGGCGGGTCTATGAACCATAACCTGCCAATTCTTAGTTTTTGTGACGTCAGACATAACCTCATCTTTTCGGCTGTCTTCTATAGCCATGTTAGAGAAATCCACTCGCTGGCGCTACAGGGTCGTAGTTAATGTAGTGGATTCCAATTGTTCCATATTGATTTCTGGTTCAGTTTCAGTATAAGGGTCTTGGAAAAGATGTACCTAGGGTGCCTGTGATCAAACGAACGTGCACCCATTCCCCTCGCTTGGTATCTAGGGTTAGCTCGTAAGTCTGGACCATATGCATATTTATTCGGGGAACATCAAAGAGTAAAGTCTTAGCACAATAGCGATCGTTGTGCCCTAGAATACCACAGTAGAAGCAAAAGGTTTGTACGTAATCCATGTCTCTTTGCCATTCCTTATAATTAATCTCATACGCCGCGCGTAAAGGTTTGGATACGTCAAGTGTTATTCGAATGTGATAAAAGTTTATCCATGCACCTCTGAACTTATTAGAATCAGTCTTAATAAAGATGCCCAATAAGTTATTGATATGTTCAATAATGTTTTCCGACGTATAGCATAAACAAAGATTAGAAACTTAAACCCACATATTGATGGAGTTTAGGGGTACATCAGTTGGAACTTCGCCATCAGCCAGCGGTCTACATAACATGGAACTATTTTCGAATGACCAAGTGCCTTCTTTCAGGGTTCTCATGGCTTCTTTCGCAAGGGGAAACTCAAAAACATATATGTTATGCCCAACATCAAAGATACGCACGCCCTTGACCGGTCTCTATATGGTGGCAAGAACTTGTTGCATGGCCTCAAATCTTATAGGTTTGTCAATCAATATAATAAATGTCCAACTAGAATCCCATGTCATTCGTTGTTTGGAGTAGGAGCTTGATTAGGAACAAAGAAATATATGACGTCCCGTTTGTCAATGAGGGAAACCCTAGCCCATTAACCAGTGAGAGCTGTAACATCCATGCTGGCGATGAAGGGAGAAAACCAAACGGAGGTTTCTCAGGGAAAGGAACGAACCAACGTAAAAAACAATGATCATAACAATCGTTTTACAATGAGAAAGTAGGTAGAGAACCCAGATACTAGGGTAGGAATGAGGGAACTCTAGAGAGAAAAACATAGGGAGAGAATCCGTGTTTGTCACAAATACCTTAATTATTATATATGATTGATATGGAATATGCCACGGTATGTCGACATGCACATACTAGACATATGATCGTGTCCAACCCCCACGCAGTGAGGATCCTTTCCCTACATGACCCGACCTCGAAAGAGTATTGACCGACCTGACCTAAAGATTATTTTCCTCATTGGTTGAAGAAGCTTATGTTCTTACCTTTTTGTGCTCGGTCCGAGCCCCAGAGATAGCCCTTAAAGACATATGCTAACAGTAACACTTTAATCCGAGCATGATAGCTATTGGCTAATTATGTATCCCACCACACGTAGACGCCTCGCATTGGACCCTCGGTCCGCCCAGTGCATAAATAACATGTGCGTACATGTCGGTCCCCGACATGTGTCCCTTCCACATCTCCTACAATACCACGCCAAGCACAGGGGACTTTTTCCATTTTCCTCATAGAATACTTATAAGCTCGGGAGCCTCCGACTGGTGGTTTCGATTTCCCGAGTGAAAATATCCTAAATTATACAATCGCATATATAAATACAAATACACGAGAATATTTACACTATCAATGATTATTATGAGTTGATTTGAGTTATACTATATGTACTCCTAAATCTTACTCCCTGATGTGGCGAACTCTGGTAAACTATTATTTTTTCATGTGGATCCCAATACAAGTGTCTACATCAAGATTTTGTGTGTGCGTGTAAAAATTGGGAGTATAAAATGGGAGTAGATATAATATTTTCCAGTTGATTTAGCATGGATATGATTAGTTCATAAAGATAAATATGATTTATAATAATGATGTAATATAAAAGAAGCTCCCTAAAGGAACCTAGCTTCCAAATTATGAAATAACCTACGATTCAAGTTTTCTATAACATAGTTAGAAAAATTATTTCTATGTCTGACTGTAAGGAATAGTTTACCATTTCATTAATCGTTGATGTAAATATTTTATGCTCTGATTTAATGAAATAACTACGTTTACCCTCAAAATATAATAATGATGAATGATAACAAAACAAAATAACTAAAATATTTTTGTTTAAAATTTTTAAAAAAATATATATTGACACATACATTTTTTGAAATCAAGTTTACTAAGTAAATTAATTTTAGAAAAAATTACACTTTCCGTCCCTAAGTTATAGGGTAACTGTAAAATTTGTCAATGAGTGTTGGTCATGCTTACTTTTCGTCCCTAAATTATTATTAACTTTGCATTTTTCGTCCTTTCATGTTTATTTTTTATTTATGAGTTTTTTTTTAAAGAAAAAAAAAAAGACGAAAAGTAAATATAATCAGCACTTAGGGACAAATTTTATAATTACTTTATAATATAGGGATGGAAAATGTAATTTTCCATTTATGATAGACGCTAGTTATCAAACCCTTCTATTTGTTCTCTAATTCTCTCATGCTATAGTAGTATATACATTATCTCTACTAGACAGTAAAATAAGTCTCAACTCTTTTGTGGAAGCCCCAAAACCCCAAACCCCCTAAACCCCTGCAATCCCACCATCGCTGTGGCCGACCCGCCACCATGAATTCCTCCTTCAACACCACCCCTAATTTCGACAACCTCCTCCTCCAATCCCTAATGGGCAGGCTCCAAATCCGCCCTTCACCGCCGCCAAACCCTGCTTTGCTCTCCGCCAAATCCCTCGAAGACCTCCTCCTCAACAACCTCCTCTCCGACCATAAAGACGACCCCGATGATGACGAAGACGACGACGACAACGACGGCGTCGAACCCTCCTACAAATCCCAGCTCGCCAAGGAAGAATCCAAGCTCGAGAAGGAGATCATCCGCACAATCCACAGCGGAAACACCGAGTCTCTCAAGCCCAATTCCGGCCAGGCCGTGACAATCGGCGAGCATCACATATGCGTAGGGTTTCACGAGGACGAGGACTCGGATTATCGCGTCTGGGAGTGGCACGGCCATATCATTCTGTTTGACGATGAGAATGGGTACAATCCTGAGTACATATATGGGAATTATTTTGAGAGACTCGCTGCTAAGACGGCAATGAAGAAGAAGCAGGGTGAAGAGAAGCAAGCGGAGAAGGAAGTGGAGAAGGTCGGGAATATGGGATTGAGGGAGTTGATAGAGTCGGCGGAGTCTAATTCTGAGGCTCGGATTCTTAGGAGGAATATCAATGCCGGCTCTCAAAATTTTATACCAGGCACGCTTTCTCTATTGTTTTTTTTTATGATAATATGCATTTATGCGGAGTTTTCTGTGTTTAGCTTAAAATGTTTTCTAAATTTGGTGTTTTTATGATTTTGGAATTTGCTGATTATGTTATCATGGTGAAGTCTTTTAAGTGTTTATTTGCTTACTTTCAGTACTTCAATTGACAACATATGATAGACAGGTACAATGACACTAGCCAGATTTCGTTTTGTTTTTCACCAATATTTCACTGAAGCAATTGCTTTGCTGATAGGGTGGTCCTATCATTCATAGAGCATCACTTGAATGTTGCTAGATTTTACTAAAGTTAATACCCAATTTAGTATATGCTATAGTGATTTTTCTTGATTTAGTCCTAATGTCTTTTTGTTCAGTTATGATTGTTTTACCTAATTGAGTCATCTATTAGGATAGCTTGATAATTTCCCCTCTATTAATACCCAATTTAGTCCACAACTATAGTGGTTTCATCCAATTCAGTTATCCACAATAGTGTTTTTTCTCGATTTTGTCATTAGTTCTACTAATTGAGGACTCAATTAGGTAAAACCATCAAAGTTTAGGACCCAATTAAGCACAAAAAGACTTTTAGGACTAAATTATGGTCCACGGCTAAATTGGGTATTAACTCGATTTTACTCTGTACTTCTTAGGCTCAGCCTCTTTTTCACTTTCATTATAAATGCTATGACAGAGAATCAGTCACTTATGTATTTACAATTCTACATGTATCTTCGTCCTTATCAATCTTGGTTGTTAATAATCAATACCTTGAAAGCGTTTTAAGGAGAGTAAACATGAGAATCTAGAAGGGGCTTTTTGTGTTATAGTGGAAAAGTCCACCATTTGTAAATGGTTTGTGATCCTTAGAAACCCAAGCTCATTTTTTCAATCCATTTCAAATAGTTTATTTCTACATGTAAAAATGGTATCTGAATCTCTTAGCATTCACATTACTGACCATGGACCTTTTCTATGTTGTTGAAGTTAGTAAATGCAATATCATTCTCCTCTCATTTAACTTTAATGTTAAATATGTCGTCAACATGTCAGATATTGTCATCATTTTCAACTTATATTGTAGTAAGTTACAGTTTACATCTTCTCCTCCTGTTATTATCATGTTCTCAGTCTTTATTATCTAGGAATTTATAGGCCTAGTGGTGGGCATTCAGTTTGGTGGAAATTATTTGGGTATTCAAATTACGGGAATGAAGCTGAATGAGTTGGTGGTTAGGGTGGTTGAAAACATAATCTGGATGGGTTTGGCTTTTAGTCCATTCTAAATTTATGTTCTTTGTGTGTTGACCTGCTGATAAAGCTAGCTGTAATTGCTTTGGATTTGTGATTGACTTTACAACTCCAATTAAATTTACTTTTGCACACTCCAAGAGGATCATAAATGTTGCAACCAAGAAAAAATTTAGGTTACAAATGAAGTCACATGAAATGGAATAATTTATGTGATGCTTTGATCTCATAATGGAGAAATCTCACTGTACTTTCAATTAAAATTCGCTACCTGTCAGCATGAAGAAACTACTACTTCAAAAGTTTAGGAGTCATCAACATTAGACCGAAATTTAGTTCAGGATGTCTATGAGAAAGTTACATGGTAAGCAAGGTTATACGCCGTTTCTCAAGCGTTGAACCATTAAGTTTCTGTTAGTTTCATCTTGAGAAGAATATGTAACTATAGTCTCACTGTTTTTGATTTATTTTCCTTGACATAGAATACCAGTATATCCCTAATAACATTATAGAGCGTGCTTGTGATTATTTAAATATAAAGAGGATCAAAAGATAAACTCACTTTTGTACTGAGATAATTCTCTTGACATAATAATACAGTAACTTAGAATTCCAAATGATTCCTTGCAACATAACGAGTGTGCTTGTGTCTGTCAAAAAGTATTTAATTATCAATTTATCATATACTTGCCTTCCCTTAAACATGTTTGATACATCTAGTAGTTGACTTACATGTGCATAGTAAAATTGTTGCATTTGTTGCTCGAAGGGGAAGATTATCTGTTTATCTAATAGGCATTTCTTGGTTATTCCTTCTTTTCTAAAAGAAAAATAAAGCGGGAAAAAAAACTAACTTCCGGTTTGATTTTGTTATGATTGCTACAATGGACAGGTTCTAGTTGAGAAGTTTGCCAAGTGTTCTTGGCTTCTTGCTCTAGGCGCACATTGAGGTTGCTCTTTTTCCCTCAGCTGCATGGTGAAGCGCCTTTTGGTTCAAATGGCATTTTCCATAATTTCTAATTGAATGGTATGAAGTTTAGCAGAGTATTGGGTTGTTGTCATGGGCAGCTGAAACTGCACTTTATCGGTTGCATTCTCAGCAGGGGTTCTATACAACTTGAAGCCAATGCTACAAACTTTCAATAAAGGTGTTATTTGATACAAACAATGTTACATGTCAGGTGGTTTTAATGTTTTATGCACATTGTCATCTATATATAATTTTTCATATTTTGCTGTTTGGCACCCTAAGTGATGTTTCTTCTGTGCTTAACAACAAAAAGTTTATCAGGACTTTGGAGGTCTCTTCTCTCTCTCTCTCTCTTGTTAAATCAATAGGATTGAGCCATTTTGATTCAAGTACAATTTTTTATTAGGTTTTAGTTTTGAGAAAAAAATACAGGCGCAAGGGTCAAAATATTTAGTTATATTTTTAACCCCAGCAATAACTCTTTTTTTTTTTTAATAAGGGAAAGAACACTTTGGTTTCTAATAGGGATGGAAATAGGTCAGGTTGAACTGAGCTTGTCTACAATTAGTGTGACTTGGTTTGGAACATTTTAAAAAGCTTGTTTAATATGTAAGTCATTAAAAATGAGTCTTTTTAAAAACTTTAATAAGAACATTTTAAAAAGCTTGTTTAATATGTAAGTCATTAAAAATGAGTCTTTTTAAAAACTTTAATAAGTATTTTTAAATAATTTAAGAAATATATCTAATACAAAACTAAATAATATCACAACAATGCAAAAAATGATAGCATTATAAAGTATATCACAACAATGTAAAACATGATAGTGTTAAAACATAAAGTAAAGTGGTATGATAGCATTAAAACATAAAGAAAGGAAACCCATAGGGTGGGCAAAGTTGATTGTGGATCATGTATTTGATAATATAAACACAATATACGACATAGCAACCTGTGATCTCTCACTTTGGAGGGTCACAGTTATACCGCTTGACCAAAGTATTTGGCATTTAAACATTTTCCATTTCCCTAAATTTATAATATTTTAGATTGATTATTTTAGGCTTACACTTTTATTGATCCATACTTTATAAAATAAAACTTGCATATTTATCTATATAACTTTTAGAAGATATGTAATAGTGTAATTTATTTTAGGGAAAAGTGTCAAATTGGCCCCCTAAGTGGGGTGGATAGTGCAATCAGGCCCCCTAACTGAAAAACGCTCCATTCAAGCCCCCTAAACCAGCAAAACATTCAAGCCCCCTAAACCTGCAAAAAAGTGCAATTAAGTCCTAAATGACTTGTTTATCAGGTCAAATTCAGTTAGGGGGCCAAATTGCACTATCCACCCAGTTTAGGGGATAATTTGACACTTTTTATTTTTTGTTATATTTTTCAAAACAAATATTTTTTATTTATTCCAGTTCAAAAAAATTATTTTTATTTATTAAAAATATTATTTATTATAAATAAAAAAATAAAAAAATAAAAAACAGCCACAGGCCGTTTAATAATTTGGTCTTACTATCAAATTAATTTGTAGAATTCGTCCCCAAGTGTTGGCCATACGCATTTTTCGTTCCTAAGTTATAATTGATGTTGCATTTTTTGTGCCTTTATTAATAAAACATTAGAGACGAAATTTATAATTTTAGTATAATTCATGAACGAATATGTTGGCATTGCATTTTTCGTTCTTTTGCGCTCTCCTTTAGAGACGAAAAATGTAAATTCTATTTTTTGTTTTTTTTTAATTATTTAAAATAATTATTTTTAAATTATTTAAAATAATTTTACAAAACTTTTTTCATAATATAAAAACAATTATTTAAATAATGTTTTTGAAAAAAAAAAAAAAGAAAAAAAAAAGTCGGCAGTCCCCAGTTGGGATTGCCGACTTTTGTGTAGTTTCTAAATATATAAATAATTGTTTTTTTTCAAAAACATTATTTAAATAATTGTTTTTATATTATGAAAAAAGTTTTGTAAAATTATTTTAAATAATTTAAAAATAATTATTTTAAATAATTTTTAAAAAAAAAATTTACATTTTTCGTCTCTAAAGGAGAGCGCAAAAGAACGAAAAATGCAATGCCAATATATTCGTTCGTGAATTATACTAAAATTGTAAATTTCGTCTATAATGTTTTATTAATAAAGGCACAAAAAATGCAACATCAATTATAACTTAGGAACGAAAATGCGTATGGCCAACACTTGGGGACGAATTCTACAAATTAATTTGATAGTAGGACCAAATTATTAAACGGCCTGTGTTTGTTTCTTAATTTTTTTTAATTTTTTTATTTATAATAAATAATATTTTTAATAAATAAAAATAATTTTTTTGAACTGGAATAAATAAAAAATATTTATTTTGAAAAATATAACAAAAAATGAAAAGTGTCAAATTAGCCCCCTAAACTGGGTGGATAGTGCAATTTGGCCCCCTAACTGAATTTGACCTGATAAACAAGTCATTTAGGACTTAATTGCACTTTTTTGCCGGTTTAGGGGGCTTGAATGGAGCTTTTTGCCGATTTAGGGGGCTTGAATGGAGCTTTTTTCAGTTAGGGGGCCTAATTGCACTATCCACTCCACTTAGGGGGCCAATTTGACACTTTTCCCTTTATTTTATTGTATTTAAACTTTAAACAAGGTTCGGAATAATTTAATCCTTACATTAGGTAGGAATTGAAAGATATTGAATTGTTAAATTAAAGTAATATTATATGTAGTTTTAGTTTTTATTTTTTTAATTAAAAATACTAAGGTTATCTTTATTTTTATAATACTCTCCTTTAAAAATAAAAAATAAAAAATAAATCCACATCACAATGTAACTTTCAAGATAATTTTAATTTAATTAATCCTAATTTTATCACTTATAGATTGATCACTCATTAGTCAGCGAAATTTATGCATTAGTTTTCTTTTTTGTAATTTTAGTTTTAATTTTACTTATGCTTAAAATTTTGCTCTATTATAGAGCAATTAA
This sequence comes from Ipomoea trifida, assembly GCA_003576665.1. Classification (NCBI taxonomy): domain Eukaryota; kingdom Viridiplantae; phylum Streptophyta; class Magnoliopsida; order Solanales; family Convolvulaceae; genus Ipomoea; species Ipomoea trifida. The sequence continues at coordinate 5,600,294 of CP025658.1, read as the reverse complement.
TTATGGGTGTTAAAATTATGGGTATGTAGCATAGTTTTTTTTTTTTAAAAAAAATTTAAAGTAAAATATTTTAATTGATAAATAAATAAAATAAAACAGTGTGTAAGGATAAGATTGTAAATATTTGAACTAGTAATTATTTAGACAAAAATATCTCAAGGTCTGATAAATATAATATTACTGCTGATTGATTAATTGAAAATGACATTGCAAAAAAGTCAGCATCATTGACCAGTAATATCAATCCTCTTTTGTCTACTTGCTTCATAATATCAATCCCCCTTTTGTCGTTCCTTTGTGCAAATGCCAAATGCCATCCAACTATTTCTTTGTTCAATGTTGGACATGTCATATCATACATTCATACCTAATATTTATATTTTAGGTTAATTGCAATACTTTATATCTTAAAATACTACTAATTCCTACAAATGTATCAAATGGCACAAATATTTTAAAAATTACTAAAATGAAAATTTTAAACACATAATGTTTAGTTTAAAATTTATGAAGTTAAATATGTGTTTAATAAATAATAAAATTGACTATCAAAATAATAAATATTACAAATAACATTTGATATTAGGATTTTTTATAATATTACTATAGTTTTTAACTGAAAAGTGATGATCGTAAAAATATAACATTTAGAAATATATTCTAAAATACAAATCTCAATAGTGTTAATGTGTTAAAATGTAAAATATATTTTGGTTTCATTCTTACTTGAAATTCCTTGTCTTAAAAAAATTATATTAATTACAATATTAATATCTAAAAAACCCACAATTCAATAAAAGTGTGCATAATATAATAGAAAACAAAAAGAAGTACCTTTGGTCCCATTTTGCATATTAGTTTACTATTTAATGGTCAAATTAAATTTATTTTTATTTACTTTATTTATTTTTTTGTATTTTTAATTAAATTTTGTATGTTTAATAATATTGTGATGTAATTTGTAAATATATAAATTTATATACTAATCCCCACAATTGTACTTGGCTATTGCAATTGGGAGAGGGGCATTTTGGCTAAAGAATTCATGGTGTGTTTGGTTCATACAAGGGAATCAGAATCGGAATAAAAACCAAATACTTGGTGATGGTAAATTGGTAATGGTAATGAATTTTAATGAAAGTATTTTAGGGTGGAATTGTAATGATAACTAATATTAATGTTTGGTTGTGTATAACTTTATAATAATAATAAAAGTTTTAAAAATAAAAAAATAAAAAATTAAGGCAATTGATTATAATGTAATGACATCTATTCAAAGCACCAATATGAACAACAAAAAAAAAATTAAAAGTACTAATTCAAACTTAAAAATCAGATATTACTAATAAGATGGAATGATATTCGTTGTAGGAAATGCGATTTTTAATTGAATGTGTAATCAAATCTCATAGTTGTGTTTTAAAAAATTGTCAACCAAACACTAACGAGTGTGCAAACCCATGAACCAAACACACTATAATACTTAATTTTTTATTTTTTAGTTATCACGATGTGTTATGAGTAAATTCTAACTACTATAGGCCATGTTTGGTTATCAGCTTATCCGCCATTTTTTAGCGGTTTGACTATCTTTAGCGGTTTGACTTTGTCAAACCGCTAAAGAAAACGTTTGGTTAATGGCTTTTTCACTTAGCGAATCGCTGTCCAAACCGCCAAAATTGAAACGCTACTAGGAGCAGCGTTTAGCATTAGCTTTTCTCCTTTTATTTTCTAAATTCCAATTTTGCCCTTGTTTCTCTTTTTTTCATATGGCTGACTTGCTATTTTCTAAAATGCAACTTTGCATTCCTATAATTAAATTTAATAAAATTATTTTTCCACTCTTTTATTTAATTCTTAAATTTAAAAATCATACATTACATCAATTCTTTTTTTTTTGGGAGAAGTGGGTGGCTCCCCTTATTCTTTGTTTTTTTTTTCTTAATTGTTTATTTTTTTAAATGTTTGCTTTAATTTCTTTGTAATGTTTGCTTTAATGTTTCCCCCTTGTTTAAAAAAAATTAAAATTAAACATTATTATTATTATTGTTATATATATATATATATATATATATATATAATATATATATATATATTGTATACCCTTTTGGTCATTTCACATGTTAACCGCTAATCTAAACAGCTAATTTTACCAAACATCTTTTTACAAACCGCTAATACATTTTGCTGGTCAAACCCGCTAATACAATCCGCTATTTGATAACCGCTAACACAATCCGCTACCGCTAACTTCTAACCGCTGATAACCAAACAAGCCCATAGTCTATAAAGCCACTTTGAATTGATGAATTAAAGCATACAAATCAAATTAAAAGTTTAGGGATTTAGATGTAAAATTTTAAACAAAATGTGGCTGATGTATTAATATCATAAACCTTAGGGATTGATGTGATATTTTTCCCAATATGACTGACATCACCGTTTATAAAATGCCGTCCCTGTGGATAATGCGTGTTCTGTACGATCCGTATTCTCCATCTTCTATTCTTCTTCCTCAAGCTCCAACGAGTCTAATGGTCTGTTCGATTCCGATGCCGATCGTGCCGTGATCTCCTGGTTCAGTTTGTGTTAGTGTTGATCGGTTTTTCTGAGCTTTGAACAATCGATTGATTTTCATATTTATCTGAATCGATATCGATCGTTTTGAGAGCTGAAAGGGGGTTTGAATCGTAGGGTTTTCTTTTAGGGCTGAAATATAGTAGGCATCGAAGCGAAAAATGCATTCGGTGCCTTCTACAATAATCGATCTGTTCATAATCAGTCCGTACGCTAACTGCTTCTATGGTGTTTTGTGTTCTCATCGTCTGAAGCCTCTCGAGAAGAATCGTCGGAATAGTAGTCTTAGTTAACGTTTGCTTGCCTTTTTGTCGTTTCCGATTTTGTTAGAAGTTACGGTGTGACGGTTCTTTCCTTTCAAGGTTTTGATTGTTTTTTATCTTTTGCTCTTTGACGGCTGGGAGTTGCCGAGTTGTAGATGAATCTGTCTAAAAATTCAGTGATCTTCGGTTTTGGTCTAGTTTATGCTTATAGTTGAATTGGTTCTGGAATTTCTTCACGCGTTTAAGGAGGACTTTGACTAGGTTTACACGTCGTCAAAAGGTAACTTTTGAACTGTTTTCTCATTTGTAAATTTGGGTATTTTTAATCGTTCTGTATGCGTTTGCATCTTCTTTGTTGTGTTTCATAAATACATACACGGTGAAGAGTATATGTGTTAATTTGTGTTGGCTCGATTTCATGGTTCCTAGGTTGTACAGTATAATTTGCAAATATATCTTTCCAATAATGGGGGGTAACTTTTTAATATTTTGCCCCCCTTTGTTTCTTGCAATCATTCATAGCTTCATTTACTTGGCAAACTCTCTATTATGCATTTCCTTTGGTGTATTGAGTTAATTGACAGATTACCATTGGACTCTCATTCCAGGGTAATATTGGATTAGGGCATTAGTTGTGAACTGGGTTGTCTTGAGCACCTCTCTATGGATATACCTGTCTGCACACACAAGATAATTGGAGTAATTCTATTAGTTTTTGTACAATTGATTTCTTTGTCTGCTGAAACTTGCTTAAGTCTTAGTTTCCTTTGTATCTCAATTGTCTATGTCTCAGTTTGGCCCAACTAGTTGATAAGGTAGCTGTTAGAAGCTAGGTGCTTTCAAATATTAGAATCTGACAGATTGAATTGGAAGTGCTTGGTAAAAGTAGATGATGAATATAAAATATGGAGTAACTTAGAAGGGCCTGTTTTAATGATTGAGATGTCTTTAATCCAAGAAAGCAAAAGTAGAAATCAGAAGAAAAAGTTACTGAAATCCAGCTTCTCATAAACTATAAGCTACTTGGGGCAGCTTCTTATGACCTGCCTTAATATTTTTTTAAAGCATTCTTACCAAATGGCTCTAAAAGGTAAAAGCTAGCTTTTTGCCAGTCAGTTAGCTAACTAGCTTATTGCTACTGCCAAGTGCCAAACACACTTTAATTATTACAGCACTGAACTAATTCATTTCCTGCTTTGACAGATCTTCTCAGCACTTCTTCTGATTGATGGACGTTTGTGCTTATCCTAACAAGTCAGTTTCTGAAAATGTAATCCACTTTGGTCTGTTGCCTGGGAAGCTTCCTGATTTTGCAGACAACAGCGCAGCAGATTTTGATGTGAATGATCTTGGGAACCATTTGAGTAAGTTTGTGATTATTCAGGAGGATCAAGAGTTAAGTGATACGACAGCACACAATTTGTCAAAAGATGATGGATATGAAAATACTTCCGACGGTCACTCGAGCAGTTTGGCTTCAAAAAAATGCCTTGTCAAGTTTGCAACATTTCCTTACTCGAGTAAGAGTGTATCTCCCAATGACGTAATTCAAAGAGAAAATGAGCAAATGAATGATGTAACTGCTGAACCTCTGGGGCCTAATAGTAATGCAACATCTGCTCAGCCACCTTCACGCACAAAATCTTTGCCAGTAAGTTCTGTGTCCCTGTGCATGGTGCTTATGCTTATTCTGTAATGCATTCCAGCAACAGTTGTCAATTTAGGCTAGTGTTTTTTTTCTCAAGTCTTATGCTATATATATACGTCTTGTTAATATAGCAGCATGAATGCCCGTATAGTTGGTGGCCATGATGAATGCATGCTGTGTTTAGTAATAACAGTATTTACTTTGTTTTTAGTATTTCTGAGATATGTGTTTGGTTTTAGTTTGGGTGGATTTTTTATCTTCCAGCATTCTAAGGAGGAATATTTGTTTATTAGGCACATTGCTTTCACATCAGTATATACATATGCTTTGATACTGTTATCTAACACCTTTGTTGATAATCATGCTGCATTTGATTTTTGGCTTTTATCCTTGTGCACTCGGGTTTGGGTAATGTTATACACCATAGAATTTACCATGTCATGGCAGGTAAAATCATTTACTGATAATAATATAATAATTCCCATTTATTTGTCATGCAAACATTCCCTTCCATTTTTTAAATTTTATTTATTTTTTATTTTATCACTTCGCTACCAAGTCTGTTCCTTGTTTGAGATTACAAATTTGTTATTACGCACTGGAGCAAGAACAACTGTCAACTGTTCCAGATGCACATGATGGCTGTAGAAATGGAGACTGTATCCAGATTAAGATTTTTTGTTATTACTGGTCTTTTGACAATTCTTGTTTTTGTTTTTTTGTTCTTTCTTTTTTCCTCTTTTTCCTGTTTCACTCTTTGACAGAGTGCCAGAAAGGTTGTATCTGCCATGAAGGGTAGCCGTGAGAAGCAGGGGATACCTCCTAAGAAACTTGGAGTGAAATGGGCGCCTGATGTGTACGATCCAGTTCCAACATCAGTGTCACATGCGCCAGTTAACAAACCTCAGCAGCGTCACAGAAGTGATGGCAAGAAGAACGGGAAGTATAAGCAGAAAAACAGTGGCAAATCTTCACGAGCCAACAAGGGGAAAGACAAGAAACAAGGTCGAAAGTATGGAGGGAGTTCTAAGAGGGGTTTCTATCCGTTGGATGACAACAGCAACAGCATAGTGGTTTCTTCCTGCGAGCTTCCAACTGGCATCGTGGATATGGATATCAACAGCCCAGATCCATTCTGTGGAAGTAGTTTTCTGAAGAATTCCGTAACAAAGTTGCACTACCCGATTGCAGAGGCTACATGAGAGAGGGCTTGCCGGTGAGTAGTTTGTTCCTACTGATGTAAATAAATAAAGAATGGGTTCGGTTACCAGTTGTGGACAAATTAAAGTTTGTTTTGTGATTGGGTGTGACTTGAATTGTATTCCCCCCACGATGGCACTATTAAACTGGACTATGTGGACTATGTCCATATTCCTGGTTTCTTTATTTTGTATCCGGTTTATGCCCTTTTCGATGTTGCCTTTCAATCTTCAACACATATTGAGCCTGAGTTCAACAACCAGAGCTAATTGCTAGTTGAAACTGGAAACGACATAAAAATGAAGCAAAAAGGATGAGTATCAAGCAGCCAATTTCTTGACAAACATGGTGATCCGGCAAAGCAATACCTGGACTGATTTGCTTGAGCCGAAACAGGGAATAACGACTAGAATGATTATTGAAGTTTAGAGCATCCTTAATAGTGGGGTTTTTTTTTTGAAGAGTTTTTGTAAGTGTGATTAGAAAAGAGAAAATGAGAGAAGAAAAAAAACTCTTAATAGTGGGATTTTTTTGTGATTTTTGAAGAGCTTTTGTAAGTGTGATTAGAAAAGATAAAATGAAGGAAGAAAAAAAAAAACAAAACAATTCGACTTTAAAAAAAAATAAATAAATAGGCTGTCAGGTGCGCCTGACGCGCCCGTTGGGCGCACTTGATGCACCCAGCCACTCACACGTCCTGCGCTTGTCTTTAAAATCCGCTAATGGTACTGTATCGTTAACCCTTCATTTGCAGTTGAACCAATTCCTTTTCTCTCTATTTCTCTTCCCTGTAAGATTACACTGTTCTAAGAGCAAGGCCATTAGTGCATATTTTGAAGTTATTGTGAATATTGTCAGAGTTAATGTCCACTTGGAACTTGGAAGAGAGAGAGGGAGAGAGAAGGAGGGGAAGAGAGAATGTTGAGAAAAGAGGGGGAGAGAAGGTACTTGGAACGAGGGGGAGAGAAGGTACTTGGAACTTGGAAGAGAGAGAGGGGGAGAGAGAAGGAGGAACTTGGAAGAGAGAGAGGGGGAGAGAGAAGGAGGGGAAGAGAGAAGGTTGAGAAAAGTGGGGGAGAGAAGGTTGAGAAGCAACTGTTAATTTGGGGTTCATACTGACAGATGGAAAAGTGGGGGAGAGAAGGTTGAGAAGCAACTGTTAATTTGGGGTTCATACTGACAGATGGGGTTGAGCATTAATGGTGGGATGAGTGGATGCTGTGCGCGTATGGCGCACAGCAGCGCCTTCAGCTTTATTCTTTTTTTTTTTTTATTCTTTTTTTTAAAATCTTATTAATTTTATTTTATTTTCTTCTCCTCCCACCCTCTTTTCTAATCACACTTACAAAAATTCCTTAAGAACCGTGAAATAACCCTATTAATAAGGATGCTCTAAAAACCACCAAAGTACCACTGACTATCAGACTAGTGTCTAGATTCCCTCGTGCGTGTGTATATATGTGCCAATGAGTTTAGCATACTAATATATATATATATATATATATATATATATATATATATATATATATATATATATATATTAAAAGTTACAATTCATTGCTACATCAATATTTTTAAAATTAAATAAAAATGTCAACAAATGATCATTAAAAAAACAATTGAATGGCAAAGAAATCTAATTCCACCGTCTTTCTATTTTAAAAAATCATGTTGACATTTTGATTTTTTTAAAGATACAAATGAGGAAATAACTCAAAAACTGATCTCATAATACACAATAACCCCCCACCAGTAGGGAATACCCTGGGCATCCTCATCAAGTTGTCTCATAATTTCAATGGGAGGCTCTCCAAACCGATCTCCTAAATCTAGCTCTCGTTTGCCCTGCAAGTTTGGTCATGATATCCACAACATGATTTTGTTCCCTATAAATAGTGCTTAATAGAGACCTCCCAGTCCTTCGCCATCCATCTCCTACATGTGTCAACAATATTTCCTAAAGGACTTCTTACCACTTCTTTCTCATTAACTCTTTTGCACAATGTCCTGAGAGTCACTCTTAGAGCATCCTTATCAATAGACATTTTGGAACAATAGATATCTACTTGGAAGAGAGAGGATGGTTATTAGTACAATAAATGTCATTCACAGATTTCAAAGCAAAGATGGTCCACAGTCGCGTCAGGCGGACCAAGTGCGTCTAAGGGGTTGTCAGTCGCACTGCACGCACCAGCTGAGTGTGTCAGTCGCGCCTAACGCGTGACAACCCCTTAATTAATTTTTTTTCTTTTTAAAATATAATTTGTTTTTTTTTCCTCCCTTCCTATTTTATCTTTCCTAATCACACTTACAAAAACTTCTCGAAAACCACAAAAGAACCCCACTATTATGAATGTTCTTAGTATTTTTACTTAATATTTTATTATTTTTAAATATTGACAATTTTAAACACTAAGAGCATCCTTATCAATGGAATTTTTTCACGGTTATTGAAGAGTTTTTGTAAGTGTGATTATGAAAGAGAAAGTGGGAGGAGATTAAAAAAAAATTGATTTAAAAAATAAATAAATAAAAAAGAGGTGTCAGGCGCCTGTGCTGTGCGCCATACGCGCACAACACAACTTCTTCTTTGATTTCCGCATAAAATGTTACTGTTCCAGTATCTTGCATTTACAGAAGCATCTCTCCACTCTCTCTCCTATCCTCTCTCTCTCTTCTAACTAGGCAAAGTACTGTTCCGAAAACCACCCATTCTTCACTGATGTAGATGCTCTAATAATATGATAGTGAGTCACTGCCACATAATCGATGTGTAATGTTAGTTGAACCTTGCTAGTTTTTGTATTTGTTTTTATCAATTTTATAAAGGGTTTGTTTGGTTATCAACAGTTAGCGATAACGGGTTGTGTTAGCGGTTATCAAATAGTGGATTGTATTAGCGGGTTTGACTAGCGAAATGTATTAGCGGTTTGTAAAAAGATGTTTGGTAGGAGTTTTTCTCTCTCTTGCATTCTCTCTCCACTATGTCATCATGTACTATTCCGAAAACCCCATAAAATACACTGATGTTTATGTTCTTAGAGCAACCTCAATAGTAGGAGTTTTTTCTTTGTTTTTATATGTCCAAGTAGGAGGGAAAAGGGGAAAAAAAAGAAATCTAACAAAAAATAAAAAAATAGAACAACGAATAGTAACGCGCTGAGCTGGGCGCAGATGTAACCCAAACGCACGACCCATGCAGCATGCCTTCTCCATTTTTCTCGAGCCCATAAAAAACGCAACTTGCAGGAGAAAAATTCTACTAAAAAATCATCCCGACATTAATTAAAAATCCATTTAGTGATTTTTATTCTACACAAAATCATAAAATAGTCCCTATTGGGAATGTTCTAATATGTTCAAATCTTACTATAAGCATATATAATAATTATTTAATATATTAATTAATATGTAAATATCTCTTTGTAGTAGAGATGATGTTGACCTCAAAGAGGTGGGTCTAAAAGTTAATTTTTTCAAAAACTTACTTTCAATTGAAAATTTTATAAAAGAGCAAAATTTACCTTTATACCCTATTCCTATTCCAAATAAAAATAAAAATAAAACATAAATATACAACTATCAAATCGCCTTAAAAAACCCTACTCGCAAATGACGTTTCCAAACTTTATTATTAGTTGAAGCATTGATTTGGCAATGAGGGTGACTATTGGGGTGATAATTGTAAAAATTAAAAGACGGGTTTATATGACTAATAGTCAACAATTGAGGGTCTAAATTGCAATATTCTTGAGAAAAGAAAGCACGAAACGACGACGTTTACAGAGTGATATATAAACATCCTTTCCTTCTAAAGTTCTGTTTCCTGTTTCGTCAGACCGCCATAGCTCGGCTAACCCTAGTATCTTCAGCGAACAGCCGACCAGTGAAGCGTTCAGGAGTGCACTCATAATCTCCGACTTGGTCCAATCGTCGGAAAAGGTTGCCGGAGAAGGCGTCGGAAAGGTTCCGACTTAGATAAGCTTCTCTGCGCCGAGCCGTTTCGTCTATTTCGCTAAGTTATTGCTTGGGTAATGAGTGGGCTATTGCGTTAATTTCTTCTTATTCTATGCTGCTTTTTAATTTATATATTGTGGAGTTTCCGGCGAATGGTTGGAGATAATGCTGTTGTAAAGTTTAAATCTTGGAATTTTAATAAAATTTTAAAGGCTGAAACTTGTCTGCGAATGGTTTTGTAATCAATGTTGTCTTACATAATGTGGTTTTTTTGCAGGTAATGATTTTTATTTTTTAAGGTTTGGATTTTGATTTTAAAAAAATTTGTTTTATAAGTTCAAACTATTTTGTGATAATGGTTTGTTGTTACTTGTTAGTGTTAGTTGTCTCACATAATGCACTGCTGTGTAGGTAATAGAGATCTGACCTCTAGAGCAAATGGCTACTTTTTCGAAGCCCGAAAATGCCTTGAAGCGTGCTGAAGGTTTGTCAAGTGAATTTAAAATATAAAAATTTGGTGCGGTGTTATCTTGTTCTGTTTAAATATTATTGATGTTATCTTGTTCTGTTTAAATATTATTGAACTAATTCATTCCTATTTGATTCAGAGTAATAACTAGTCAATCTAGATATTTATTTACTAATGATAATGAAATGCAGTATCATATTGAATACAGGGTATGCATTTAAGTGAGTCTAACATTGTTGAAGGCAATGCGTGATATTTAAAGCCTACTTATTTCCTTGTATTTGGCATAGTCCTGAGTTTAATATGTTGGTGCAGAGTTGATTAATGTTGGGCAAAAGCAAGAAGCGCTTCAAGTTCTTCATGATTTTATTACCTCAAGGAGGTACAGGGCATGGCAAAAGACGCATGAAAGAATAATGTTCAAGTATGTAGAGTTATGTGTTGACTTGAGAAGGGGAAGGTTTGCAAAGGATGGTCTGATTCAATATCGAATTGTCTGCCAACAAGTTAACATTAACTCTCTTGAGGAGGTGATAAAACATTTTATGCATCTTGCTTCCGAAAGAGCTGAATTGGCACGCAACCAGGCACAAGCTCTTGAAGAAGCTTTGGATGTGGAAGATTTGGAGGCTGATAAGAGGCCTGAAGATCTGATGTTGAGTTTTGTTAGTGGAGAGAAAGGAAAAGACAGATCTGATCGTGAACTTGTTACCCCCTGGTTTAAATTCTTGTGGGAAACATACAGAACTGTGCTGGAAATATTGCGAAACAATTCTAGACTTGAATCCTTGTATGCTGTAAGTTCCCCCCTGCACTGCTACTAGTCACTATAATCAAAATAGTGGATATGTAAACATGACTTCAAATCATTTGCTCATTGTTTTTTGGAATACAGTTACTATTACAAAGGGTATCAAAAAATCCTAAAAAGTCAAAACTTTAGGGTCTTATGTTGTAGTTTGCTTTTTGCTGTCTTAAATGACTTACCATAGGCTATAAGTTCATGATAACTACCTAGGCTGTTGGTGGTTATCTTAAGCTGTGTGCTCGATAAGATAAATCTGCTCCAGGAGTTGTGCTACTTCCAAAATTTGTGCCAAAGGAGGCATTTTGATGCATGGGGGTGGGGGAGAGATTTGTGCGGTTAATTGGGTGTGTGAATATATATATAACACGTCAATCACTTGCATCTCTTTTGCATGTGAATAGTGTGTTCTATACAGTATGTAAAGTTAAAATATCATATTAGTTATTGTTTGTGATGCATTAGAGACTTGACCGTTTTCTTAACCCTATAATTGTAGATGACTGCACACCGTGCTTTCCAGTTTTGCAAGCAGTACAAACGCACAACAGAGTTTCGTCGTCTGTGTGAAATCATAAGAAACCATCTGGTTAATCTCAACAAGTATAGAGATCAAAGGGACCGCCCTGATCTGTCTGCTCCAGAAAGTTTGCAGTTGTATCTGGATACAAGATTTGAACAGCTAAAAGTTGCCACAGAACTTTGTCTATGGCAGGTTTGTATGATTTTCTATGGTGTTGTATATCAATTTAACAGATTTCTTGTATTAAAAAAATTATTCACTATTACTGTCCTAGCAAGCCTCACTTTATGTTTGTGATTGTTATCTTTAAACTTCACTGCAGGAAGGTTTTCGTTCTATTGAAGACATATATGGATTGATGTGCTTGGTTAAGAAAACACCTAAACCATCTTTGATGGTTGTTTACTATGCCAAGCTTACTGAAATATTTTGGACATCATCCAGTCATCTCCATCATGCATATGCATGGCTCAAGCTTTTCTCACTCCAAAAAAGCTTTAACAAAAACTTAAGCCAGAAAGATTTACAGTTGATAGCATCCTCTGTTGTTTTAGCTGCACTTTCAGTGCCCCCATATGATCAGACATATGGTGCGTCTCATTTTGAGCTTGAGAATGTGAAAGAACAGAGATTAAGGGTGGCTAATCTGATTGGATTTGAAGTTGAAGGCAAAGCTGAGAGCAAAGAAGTGGTAATTTAAGTTTTACGTCTTATATGGCTATGCACTTCTTATGAATATGATGTGAATTTTCTATTAACTGATGGCTTCTATTTGCTATATTTTTCAGCTTTCCCGGGCATCACTTCTGTCAGAATTGGTAAGCTACGTATGCAATTTTGACCTCTACAATGCTCTCTTGGCTTAAAAAAATAATCTGGACATAAGCCATGGGTCTTATTGATTGGGCAATATATCTGAAAGGAGAAATTCCGTATCATATGTTAAACACTGAATTTTATGGTTTTAAATTTTTTTTTTTCTATGGTTCTGGTTATGTTCTGTAGGTGTCCAAAGGTGTAATGACATGTGTCACACAAGAGGTGAAAGATCTTTACCATATATTAGAATATGAGTTTCTTCCTCTGGATCTTTCAATGAAAGTACAACCTTTGTTGAGCAAAATCTCCAAACTTGGAGGTAAGATGTCCTCAGCTTCAAATGTCCCAGAACTACAGTTGTCCCAGTATGTTCCTGCCTTGGAAAAGCTTGCAACTTTAAGGTTGCTGCAGCAGGTGCGCACCCTCTGTTATCTGTAGGACACTCCATTGTAAGTGCTTTGGCTTGTGTATTGGGAAACTGAAAGCTGCTCGTTTACTTGATTTGTATCTTCAGGTATCTCAGGTGTATCAAACAATACAGATTGATAGCCTATCTAAAATGATCCCTTTCTTTGACTTTGTTGTTGTTGAGAAGATTTCTGTGGAAGCTGTAAAACACAACTTCATAGCCATGAAAGCTGATCATATGAAGGGTGCTGTATTTTTTGGAAAGCAGGTATACTTTTCTCTTTCTACCAGTGATTCCTATTGCTGTGGCTTTTTTCATACTTAACTGCTGGTCATTTTTTTTTGAATAAATCTATATATATTATTTGGTCATTTTTTGAATAAATTATATAATACATTTTTCCTGAGGAAAGGGTATTGGTGATATATATGCCTCTATATTTTTATATCCAGAGTATTGAATCTGAAGGACTTCGGAATCACTTATCCACTCTGACCGAGTCCCTAAGCAAGGTGAGAATAACGATTTATCCTCCCATGATGAAAGCAGCAAAACTTGGGGAAGCACTCTCAGGTTTGACAGAGGTTGTTGAGAAGGAACATAAGAGACTTCTTGCTCGAAAGTCGTTAATTGAAAAACGCAAGGAAGAGCAAGAGCGTTTACTATTGGAAAAGGTATTTTCTGTTTGGTTTTGAGTTTAGCTCTAAATTTCATAATTATACTTTCATTATACAAACTGTTGTTTCCATTACTTTATAGGAACGTGAGGAAGAATCAAAGAGGTTAAAACTACAAAAGATAGCTGAAGAAGCTGAGCAGAAAAGGCTTGCAGCTGAGTTTGAGCAGAGAAAAAATCAGAGGATCCTGAGGGAAATTGAGGAGAGGGAACTTGAAGAGGCCCAAGCTTTGTTGGAAGAAACTCAAAAAGGTGCTAAGAAGAAGGGGAAGAAAGTACTTCCGGAGGGGGTGCGTACAAAATCCGGTCCATTTTTTTTTTCTCCCTGTTATTTTCTTTTCCACTGGAGGGAAATCTGAATTGGTTTCTTTTGTTCTAGGAAAAAATAACTAAACAGACTGTGATGGAAATGGCCCTGAGTGAGCAACTCAGGGAGAAACAAGAAATGGAGAAAAAACTTGTGAAGCTTGCCAAAACTATGGATCATTTGGAGAGAGCTAAAAGAGAAGAGAATGCACCTCTTATAGAAGCTGCATATCAAGAGCATTTAGCTGATGAGGCTGCTCTTCATGAACGGGAGCAACAGGTTTGCATAGGAATGATCATATGTTAATTTTGAACAACCATCAACCTCCAATCTTATCCTCTATGCCTTTGAAATCAATTTTTTGATAGGAAGGATGATATAATACTTGTTCTGATGTTCCTTTTGGACTTTTATTCATGAAGTAGTCTGGTTCCACTTTGTATTTTGCAGCAAGAGGTGGAACTAAGTAAACTACGACATGATGGTGATCTTGAATTGAAGAGGAGGCTGAGTCGGATGTTGGAAAATAAGGTGTGTATCTTCATCTGAATTTATTGACACTGCAATAGACAAATGGATAAGCATTTGCAGTATATTCTTGACATGCCATCTGTGCAGGTTATATTCTGAGCAAGAGATTAACCTTTTTTTTTTTTCAGAAAATTTTTGAGGCTACAGTTGTCAGCCACAGGGAAGCTGAATTCAACAGACTGAGGAGGGAGAGACAGGAAAGAATGAACCAGATAATCGAGGCGAGGAAGCAGCAGAGGGAGGCTAGTAGAAAGATGATTTTCTTTTTGAGATCTGAGGAGGAGCGCCTCAAAAAGTTGCATGAAGAGGAGGAAGCTCGTAAGCGTGAAGGTACTCTTTTAGTCAGAAATCTCACTTTGGGTTAAGATCTGGCACACTAGGTGTCTCAGAGCTTGCCATCTTTGAAATTAATTTGGATGAATTTTTCTAGTTTAACATTATGCTAAATGCACTGCATTTGTGACGTGCTTCAAGCTGTTTCTTTTATTTCCATTTTCTTCTTATGGCTATCTCTAATAGAGATGATCTTTGTGGAACTTGGCAGAAGCGGAGAGGCGCAAGAGAGAGGAAGCTGAACACAAGGCCAAATTGGATGAGATTGCAGAAAAACAGAGGCAACGGGAGTTGGAGCTGGAGGAGAAAGAAAGGAAGAGAAGAGAAGAGGTCTTGGGAAAACCCAAGGTTGTTCCAGCTGCTGGGCCAACACCCTTGACCGTATCACATCCGGCCGAGGCCGGTGCTACTGCTGGCCCCACCTCTCCTGCTCCTGCCGCTGCCGCTGCCCCTGCAGCTTCTACCAAGTACGTGCCTAAGTTCAAACGGATGGCAATGGAAGGCGCAGGCCAGGCACCCCCTCCTGAAAGCGAGAGGAGGGGCGTTAACAGCGGTAGGTCAGATGACCGTGCGTCTGACAGATGGGGTGGCAGCAGGCCAGATGACAGAGCACCCGATAGGTGGCGCGATGGTGATCGTGATCGTAGACCTGCGTTTGGAGGCTCTAAGCCCGGTACTTGGTCTGCCTCCAGGAGCTGAGGTGAAAGGTGAAGATCTTTCTCGAGGATTTTGCAAGCAGATAGATGCCAGAGTATTTTTCATTAAGCACCATGGAATGATACTTGCTGAACAAAATCTTAAGTTGTTTGATTCTTTAATCCCAGATTTATCTATAGAGAGTTTTGGTAATATAAAGTGATTTGGAATTGGATGGTTCTTAATCTGTAATGGAGACTATTTTGTATTATAGCTTGATTGTGCTTAAGTGGTAAGATGTCAGAAAATGCAACTATAAGCAAATTTACAGAGGTGAGAGATGATGCTTAGAAATTGGCATTGGCAAGTTAACTCTCATGTGTGCTCCATAAATTGGCAAACTAAAGGATTTTAATGTCTTTTATATTCATAAATTCATTTTCACCAATATGCACATTGTTTTTGACATATGAAATGTATTTCCATTTTTTTTTTTAAATTTAGGCCAAAATTAAAAAAAAAAGGGTTGGAAATGCATATTTGAATTTTTGATTTAGGTTATAATTTTGTAAAAAAATATTTCGGCTAGAACGTGTATCTGACCCAAGAAACGAGTTTTCAAATTTTTGATTAATTAGAAAATGGTCCCAATTATTTTCAAAAGCTTTTGATTTATTACGATACCACATTGAAATATTTCTCAATAAGTTTTAAAGATTAAATATTTCTAAAACAAGAAAACACTACACTCATGGAACACTACTGCTGATAAATATTCTTTATAATAGTAAAAAAATAATAATCGAATAACAAAATGATAATAATAGAGTAATAAAAATAAAAAAAAAAACATAGGAAAAAAGGAATTTTTTTATTAGCTAAATGTTCACCTCCTAAATTATCTCTTGACATGGCTTATAAATTAAAGTATCTTATCAATTCGGTGTCATGAATTGGTTGATCCCACCAACTTGTAATAAAAAAACCTAAAGTGTCCAATCATATAGTGTCATGTCACATAAGAAAATTAATAGTGAAAAATTTCAAAGAGTTGGAAAAGTTAACGACTTAATTAATTTTTTTTTGAATAGTAATAAACTTGGGTGTTTTCCTTAATTTATTAATTAACGCTAGTTAAAAATGTTAGCTTTCAACTTTGAATCATTCCTCTACCTCTCTATGTTTTTAGATCAAGTCATTAGACTATTCTTTTGTTTTTTCAATCTTATATTCAATTTATAGAGCGGAAAATATTACTTGTACTTCCAAATTCTACTCCCAACTTTTATTCCATCATACAAAATGTTAATGTTTACATTTTTCTTGGGACCCACAGGATGAAGATAACTAATCATTCATCGCCACGTCAGGGAGTAAAAGTGAGCGAGTAGAAAAATGGAGTACGTGCAGTATAACTCTTTATAGAGCTAAGAGCATCTTCAATAGGGGGAGTTTGGATGATTTTTGCAGCTTTTATATCAATGTGAAAGAGAGAGAAGCTTGGAGAGAGAATGTTGAGTTCCTCCAGTAAGACTTGAATTTTTTTTTTTGTGGGACCCACTGGCCCATAAAAAACAACTTTCTCATCAGTTGCGTGTTACGCACAATTGAGGCGTGCTAGTCGCATTAGTTCGGTTACTTTTTCTTTCTTTTTCCCTCCTTTCTCTTCTCTTTCTCATGTTCTTTCTCCCTAATCACCTATGCAAAAGCCAACTAAAATCTCCATCTACGAGGTTTGCTCTAATATATTTCCACATTAATCAATGTTTTGAGATATACTTTTGTGTAATTAAGTATTGCAAATAAAGAATAGTAATGAATGAGTAGTCTTGATTGAAAAAAATTGGCAACAAAATAAAATAATTAAATGGGTAGATGAAGATGGGAATTAATAAATCCGAAAAGGACATGAAGTATATTGTGAAAAGTTGCGTGATGCCACGACTACCTAATAATGGCTCCACTTAGTTGAAACCCTCTCAGTGCTGTCTACCAAACCACCAAAAACTTAATTGGCTCTTAGGTTTGAAACCATGGAGTTAGTCACCAAATTATCTCCGATATGTTTCTAGTCTCCAAGTGGTTGAAATTTAGGTCAATCTCCACCACACATAAATACAACTTCATATCATATATATGCACTTACATATATACCACAACTTCATGGAATTCAAACCATATAGATTTAATTAATTTTATTATTATGAGTTTCGCTTTGTTCTTCAACTCCATGCTGCACAGGCTGTTTTCCGTTCCGAGATTGCCGTTGCTGTTCTACGCCGCGTCGTGGACCACCGTCTTGACCGTCACGGTGGCGCTCGCCTCCTTCACGCCGGAGCTGGCTTTCGTCTCCGCTATTACTCCGGCTTCCTCCTTCTCCGCGCTATGCGGCGGCGCCGGAGGCTCGTCGTCGGTCAGGATTCCGTTGGACGTTCCGTCCGAGGTGTTCTGTTTTCCGGCGGAGCTGTTTAGGAAGTCGAAGATGGACCTGGTGGTGCCGCCGATCTTCGCGGCGGTCGTCGTGGCGGCCTCCGCTTATGTTGTCAAGGCTCTGTCCCTCTGGGAGTCTGCTGATCATCAAGGAGAACGATGATACTGATTTTTTTTTTCTTTAAAATTTTAAATTTAAGAAATTATATTCTTTCTATAGAAGCTGAATTTTGATTGATTTCAATGTTATCTGAGTATGAATAGTTAGAACTCGGAAATTTCGTGTGAATTTGATGTATAGTCAATATATATATGTATATTGCATGTTTTGAATGTCCTAAATTTCTACAGTACTATATATACTACATAAAATTTCTACCAAAATTGAAAAGTCTATTGCTTGCAGAATAAAATGATTGAATATCTAGTATTGGGAAAAGCTGGGAGGAAAAGAATAAAACAGCTGCGTTTGCCGGGAGTCGAACCCGGGTCTATTGCTTGGAAGGCAATTATCCTAACCGTTGGACTACAAACGCTATTGATATCTAGCGCTCTCGATCGTATTGTTCAGGTCTTGATAAATGGTGTGAAAGGACTACTGCAAAGTACGAATTTCTTACTGCGACTATGCCATTGATTTCTTACTATACAAAGAATTGATTATCTTATTTCAACAAACAAGTAAATCAACGGAGTAGAGCTAAGATGTTCGAACACCCAATGCGAGTAATTTTACTCAAAATTCTGTAAAAAATTGAAATTAATATACTAGAAAACAATGACATCTGCAAAAATTTAACAAAATTTTAGTAAAGAAAAGTATGTGCACTCTGCACATATCGCTTTTGGGTTGGCATATTGTACTAGAATTCCAAGGTTTGCAGCATAGAAGTAGAGAGATAGAGAGTAAATGTGTGCATATGTAGAGAAAGAGTTAAAATGTGAGCAATTTATCAGAGCAAAAAACCAAACCTTGGCTAAGACATTTCAAATTTTCTGCACTCTGGCAACAATATCAACAACGAGCAAAGAGAGGCAGAAAAGAAGTTAGAATCGAGTTTAATCCGGTTCTTTGAGACTGCCATGGATCTGAAATCAGGGATATAAAGAAATGGAAGAAAAACTCTTTCAAAAAAAAAAGGAAGAAAGAAATACGAAAAGAGACAAAGAGCATATAGTACTAGAAGGAAAGTAAAAATAAAGGAAAAAGTTCAAATCAGATCCCAAGTAAACCGCATAGTGCAATTGATCCCCCAAAGTAAAAAAAAAAGCGTGTGTAAGTCCTCTAAACCGGTAAAATAAATGTAAGTCTATTTGTTCTCAACCCACCGGTAAATGCTTAGTTGCCGCTAACGTAGATAATGCTTTACACTATCTATGTTGCACACACTCAGATCAAATTAAACCCTAATTTTCTTCTCCTCTGTCGTCGATCTCTCTCTCTCTCTCTCTCTCTCTTATGCTCTCTCACTCTCTCAACTCACAACATATAATCTGTTTTTCTCGCACCCTAGAGCTCAATTGATCAATCATCACACTAGACTTTTTCGGATTGTGGAGTCTCTCAGTTGCTCATCAAGAAATGTCTTCTTCTTGTCGGAGCAGGTCGCCATTTTCCTCGAATTCTCTAAGACCAAATCTCCATTATGAGCCAACTAACAATCTATTATAAAGCTCCATTGTGTCGTACACGTACGAGATAATGGGCAAAATTTTTTTGAGTGTCAAAGATATAATGTTTGAACTTTTCTATATCATATAAGCATTAGAGTTAATACTCGTTTTGGTCCTTTGACTATTAGGATTTCACCGCTTTAGTCTTCGACTTTCAAACTTTCTCAATTTCATTGCCAACTATGCAATTGCTAGCTAGGGCTGTAAACGAACCGAACATAAACGAACAAATTGAATGTTGTTTGTGTTCGTTTGTTAAGAATTTTGGAGGGTCCGTGTTCGTGTTCGTTTGTTAAGCGTTCATTAACGTTTGCAAACACGTTCACAACATAACTAATTATAACTTGTTTAAATTGGTTGCTATCTTCAAACAACAAACCTACTTATTGAACTGGTAGATAAACTTTTGAATTATATGAGGGGAACTTAACCTTACTAGAATGATCACCAACATCTTTCAAATTATCCTCACTACTGTTCCATAACTTGGTGGGTCATCGGAATCATAGTCTTCACAAAATGCAGCCCTATCCTATCTTCACATCCACTATTACCTCCAGTTTGTTATCTGTCTTCAAATCTACTGTCACCTCCAGCTTGCTGCCTATTCTCATCATTGTCTGTATTTTCAGCCCCATCAATGTCTTTTTCAATTTGTTGCTTACTAGTCTTCCTAACTTCCTTTACCTCTTCATCATCATCTGACAGTAAAGGCTCAATATTGTCTTCTGCATCAATCTCATGCCATAAATGTATCTTTACGTAAGGAATATATAATTTTAGAATTTATTTAGGTTGTACATGATGGTTTTTGGAACGTACTAGTCATATTACTAAAGCGATAATTTATGGGTAAAATAGGGATGGAACCAATATATGGTAAAATATAAAATGAGATGTTGAGTTACAAGTGTCATTATTTCCCATCAAGTAATATAGATGAGATACAATCTCATAGGAGTTATTATAGAGTATGTGCAGTGATATGATAATTGATGAAATGCCATGATGTCCCCTTTGTGCCCCTCTTGTTCTTCTTTGGCCTTGACTCTATGCCCCGACAATTTCATTCAACAATTCATATAAAACCAAATATAGCCATCAATTAAGTAGTAGAGAATAGTTTGCTAATAGTAAACATTTGATTTTTTATTTGATTATTAAATACAAAGAGATTTCAATCTTTTTGTTTTTTTAATACAAAGTAGATTAAACTTCTATATTTTTATGTTTATTTTTATTTTTTTAAAAATTCATAATTGAAGACCGAAATATCATTATATTTAACAATATTGAAACTGTTTTGTTGATAAAGGATAAAAAATGATCATGCCACAACAATAGTAAGACCAAAAGTAAATATTTTGATAAAAAAAAAAACTTAAAGTGGACAGCCACCTATAAATCTAGGACAAAAAATGGAATTAACTCAATTATTAATTAGGTGAATTCTTTTCTATTCATAACAAAGTTGACAATTAATAAATATAAATTTTTTATTATCATGTAAAAAATAACATTAAACTGTAAATTTTAAAAATAACATATGATAGGAAGATTTATTACGTAAAACGTTATCGTAAATAACTAAGATGAGAAAATGACGGAAGTGAAAATGACAATAACTAAGAATTGTATAAATAAAGAGATTTATTTATAATAACCATAAGCGTCGATTCCGTTGTCGTCAAGCGGTTAGGATATCTGGCTTTCACCCGACCCGGGTTCGATTCCCGGCAACGGAACACACATTAACTTTTGTTTATTACTCCGTAATAAATAAGGTGTATTACGGAGTACTAAACATGAAGTGTCTATAGAGTAAATGCTTTGTTTTTTGTTTTTGTTTTTTTTTGTTTTTTTTTTTTTTTTTGTTTTTTGTTTTTTTAAATTTTTAGTGTCTATAGAGTAAATGCTTTGTTTGTTTGTTTGTTTGTTTTTGTTTTTTTTTTTTAATTTTTTTAATTAATATATAGAAACAATATCATGAATATACTACATAGTGAATGAAAATTCATATGATGTACATGTAATTTAGTGTTTATGTACATTAAGCTTTATATTTATGAATATATAGAACAAATTTATGAACATAGTAAAGGAAAATGTTATTAAACATGATGCACAAATTGACGTTTTTTTTTTATCCTGATCCACTATGCAAGATAGAATTCTTTATATTTGTGACATTGCAGTGTCTGTTCATAGATATTTTACTGAAACACAACAAAGATCGATCTTGTGACCTCTCACTTAGGAGAGCCACAACTATGCCGCATGATCATAAGGCCTTTGGTAGTAGGGTAGATATTAAAATATGATTTTAAAATTGTTAGCTATATTTATGTGTTTCTCTCTTTGCAGCTAGAGTGAAGAGGAAAAAAGTTTAAAAAATTTTACTATGTTAACTCTCCAAAATGTTTATCTCCTCAATTAAAGGCAAAAATAATCGTAACTTATAAACATCTAAATAACTTCTATCTTATATTTTACAAAATGTCTTTGAAATTTGATACCCTCTTCTAATTTTAATCCTCCTTTGATGTTTTTGCATCGACATACACAGTTTGATTCTTTAACTTTTTATATAATATGTATATTCTTATTTCTTATCATATACTCAAATTTGACTTAACATTAACATTAGAAATTAAATAAAATTGATTAAACATTACTTATATTTTAGTTTGTTAATATTAAATCTACGAATTGAACGAAAGATTTATTGCGTAACATATTTTCGTCCATGTGGAAGAGAGTGGGTTCGAGTTTCAGTGGAAGACTCTTTGTGCTTCAGTACGTTGAGAAAGTAACTATGAACAGATACTACATTGTAACAGAGTCAGTAGTACTAAAAAAACTAACATAAATTATTTGAAAAAGAAAAAAAAAAAAAAAAGCTAACATAAACTATTTAAGAAAACATATGATTAAGTATATTTATTTAGGCAAATGTATCGTCATTCCGTTGTCGTCCAGCGGTTAGGATATCTGGCTTTCACCTAGGAGACCCGGGTTCGATTCCCGGCAACGGAAAAAAATGCTTTCAATGCATTAGTTTTGCAAATGCCAAGTCAATACTAAAATATGTTTTCTTTTTTGATAATGACGCGCCACAAGGAGAGATTGGAGTGATACATAGTGTTGCTTTAACAAATATAAATAAATAAACAAAAGTATATACTTAGTTTAGTCACCATGGTCCATAATCAACAATTCAAAAGTAGTACGTTACAATTTATTTTTGTAATTTACTCAAACTGTTTATCACTCAACACTCGTATAATGTCCAAGTTGAACTCTTCATTCCTTTCTCACATCACCATCAAACTCCTTGCTACTGCCTCTCCAAATGCAACCATTTTAGATTCTTCTTCAATTCTTCTTGATATGTACGTACGTGCACTTGGCGTGCATGATTATCACTTTGAACCATCATGCATAAGCAAACCTATACTGCCATGGTTCTAATATGCATGGTATCAACCTTAAGTCCTTAATAACCTTAGCTTTTTTCTTGTTATTATGAAATCTTCAATAAAAAAATGGTCATCCACCAAATTAATAAGAATTATAGTAGTATTATAAAACATCCCTTAT
Organism: Ipomoea trifida; assembly: GCA_003576665.1. Lineage (NCBI taxonomy): Eukaryota > Viridiplantae > Streptophyta > Magnoliopsida > Solanales > Convolvulaceae > Ipomoea > Ipomoea trifida. The sequence continues at coordinate 5,577,437 of CP025658.1, read as the reverse complement.
TGAAATTGAAGTAGAAATTGTTATTTACTAATATATTTTTTATTGGGAAAATTTGCAATTATACTTGATTATTTTTTTTTCAATTATACTTGTACCAAATTAAATTCTTTTTATTGAAAAAAAGAATTTAATTTGGTACAAGTTGTAATATGGGATAAGAATCCCAACAATTCAAAAGCAGTTAGGGTTTTCTAGTCCAACTCTGTGACGTTATACACAGCCATTTTGAGAATTGGTGGGCATGGAGAAATCCAACTCTTCCTCTTTCACACCATCAAACTCACGCCCACTGTTTAGTCTGCCCGACGGTTGGGGAGTTGAAGAAATCCCTCGCTCCTATGGCTCCAAATTTGACAAGGTTAATTTCATTATTTTCTGTATCATTATATTGTTTCTTCTTCTCATCTCCATCTTCAATGGAAAATGCTAATTGGGACTATAATTTTACAGTTCCAATTCACAAAATTAAAGTCTAAAAGTTAGACAATTCAGTGATGATTGATGCAAATTATGTGTTGATGCAGTATTACTTAGAGCCGGAGACTGGAAAAAAGTTCAGATCATTGAGAGAAGTGGAGAGGCACCTGAACGGAGAAACCGTTACTCGCAGACAAAAATCCACTGAACTTATTGCATCCAATCCTCCAGAGCCGGAGGTGATTCTGAACTCTGTTGTTGCAAGTTGACTAGGCTTATTAAGTAATTTGGTTAACCTAAACGACTAAATCGAGTTTGCCTGTAATCATATCTTATGCCTATATAAAGTCTGTATTGATGAGATACCAGATATAAATTATATTATTTTGCAGATAGAAGAGTGGTCTGAGAGGCCTCCATTGAAGGTGAATTGGGGTATTGCTAGTCCTAAAGGGGATGCTTGGAATCCTATCGTTGATGATACATTGATCTCGGATGCCGTGAAGCGACAATGGAGGAAGAGGTTTGTGTCGGCCATGAACAATGAGAGCTCTGCTGTTATCGCAACAGAGAGACCGATATTAACGGAACAGCAGCCGGAAATAGCGGAAAACATTGAACAAACTCAATCAGGGGAAGGCGGAAGGCAAGACGAAGGAGGACTAAGGCGTTCTTCTCGCACAAAGAAAGTAGCATATCATCACCAGGATTTCGTCTATCTCTAGATGACTTTTTAAGGTTTTTTTTTTTATTTTATTTTATAAATATTGTTTAGTGGTTGATTGTAGATGATTATTATGTTAATTCAGGTCATTTTCATATAAATTATTGTTGTAAAAAATAATAATACTTGATGGAGCTACGGGACCCATTTTATTGGGAAAGTGTTGGTCCAACCGGGGTATCTATTTTTTTTTTGTCAAGGAAAGAAAGAAGCTTGGAGCAAAATTTTAATTTTAATTTTTAATTTTTAATGTTTATTATTAAAAATTTATTTTAAATGTCAACTTACCACCCACATAAGCAGACAACCTGATGAAATGGAAGGTAATATGCTATCAGGTGAAATTGAATGTATTTGGAGTGTTCAGTGGCCTAATTATACTCTTTTTTTTTTCGTTCGTTTAGCGGTCTAATTGCACTTTCATGTTACGTTCAGTGGCCAATTTGAATACATATTCACACACAATTTTATTCAAAAATTTAATTTGAATATTAATTTAAGTTAAGTTAGAGCCAACTAATTCACCAGTAATTCAATCACGTCTTGAGACAGATGCGGCCAGTTCCATTAGAATGTGGTTACACACTTTTTTTCCCGTTGTTTATGGTTCTTCTTTCACACACACAAAAGAAAAAAAATTACATATGGAAATTTATCTATGAATATAGTTTTCCTATTTAGGCAAACTATTTAAATCTTCACATTAAACTTACCAATTCACTGCTCAATTTACAATTTATGTTTTTCCTATTTAGTTACATACATGATGAATGATCACACCATGCACATAAGGAATGTTAATTAAGAAGTGTTTGCATGCATTTACATCTATCAACGGCTAAATATTAAGTAATGGTGAATTCATGCAATACTAAGTAAAGGTGAAAAATAATACCGTTGCTTCAACGGCTTAATATTAAGTAATGGTGAATTCATGCTTATTTTAAGAAAATCATGCTGTCGCTTAATCTCCAACGGCTAGATGTTAATTAAGTACATACTGGCGAATAATTCAGGCAATATTTTGATTTCCCCTCCCTTGCACACATTTATATCAAAGTCCCCTTCACTCAATGTATATGTGGTTAAAAGCATCTTTGCTTCAATAGCACTTAGGTTAGTGGTCTATCTTGTAATGTGAATCACGATCCACCATATAACAATTCGTATTATATGGGGATTAATATAAACAATCTTGGGTTACAAGAATTTTATTTTGAGTTCTATTATATTCTAGATTTTTTTAAAAAAAATCAATTTTAGTGTTTAGCTATATCTATATAATCATGCAATCCATGTGTCGATTCTTGAAATCCATTGCATTATAAAAAAGAGCAGCATTAAAATTCTAAATTATGCATTTATTGTATATATTTTTCTATCTTATGTAATTAAAATAGATATCGAGTGAATTCACTGAATTGTGTGTGTGTGTGTGTTTTTTTTTTTTTTTTTTTTTAAATTAATGCCTTTTGTATTATTTAATCACGTTGAATTTTCACTATCCCAATTAGTTTTTATGTGATTTATCTATATAATTGGGATAGATAAATATCACATTCCTCACCAGTTAGATAGATATCACTAACCCAATCGTGTGTACGTTTAGTGCACTTCTCGCACCCAGTTGGCACGTGCATTGCACGCTCCAACTGAGCGCTAAAAAGCCAGTTAAAAAAAAATTAAATTTGCATTTTTCTTCCCTTTTTTTTTTTTTTTTTTTCTTCCCTTTACCTCAGCCTTCTTCATTCCATTTGGCATTTAAAATCTCTGCACCAAAATCGAACAGATGAGTTTGCTCTAAAAGATCTTTCGCTTTGGAAATGTATAAATATGGGCTTTATGGTTTGAGCCACATTAGGGTCTAGGCTATAGTATTGAGGTTTTGGAGAAGGGAAAGCACGACCACGCTTATGTTTGGCTTTGGATTGTGTTGAAGCAATGGACATCGATCACTTTTCACACCTAACTATTAAAGCAACAGTCTAATTTTTTCAAATAAGTGTGGTCCAAACGCACAAAAAATGCACGCTCACCAAAAAATGCATTGCGATGTTTTTAAAACGTTAACTGAGATCCTACCCAATTTTTAAAAATATGAGATCCTTAAGATGATGTGTCTTTAGGGTTACTATGGACATCTATGACTTTCCACAAGATGACTTGATACTATGTGCATAGAAAATATCTTTTTATATGTTACTTGGATCGATCTCCTTCAATTTTTCAATCACTCTTATTTTCATATTTCTCTCTATATGAACTGTACATGATTACTAGTATTTTCTTTGTGCGATGCGCAAAAACATATGCCCAATATTTATATTTTAAAAAATAATTAACAAATTTTTAGTAATTAAAATATAAATGAAAAGAAATTATTTATTATATTAATCCAATATATAATGTCTTAAAATATTATTATCATTAAAGAATATAAGAAAATATATGATGGATGCATGTGCATGGTAAAGTTTATGGAAAAGATAACAGAAGTTATAACGGTAATGATATTTTTGTCAAAAAATTATATAGTACAACTCTGAAAGCACAATATACAAAATAGTTAGCACTAAAAACATGGACATAAATTAGAGATATAACTTTGATTGAGATTTATTATGTTTTTAGATATTATTTTTAATTTGTCGATCTATTTTTGGGTACCGCCACATGAATTTGGCGAGTGTTTAACAATAGTGGAAAATATTGTGTAAAGTTTTTGAACCAAAAAGAAGTAGCGAAATTTAATTTGTCAATTTGATTACAAATATTTAATTTGAATAAACACATTAATTAAATATCATAAAAGTGACTGCAAAAAATGTGACAAATGTAGCTAGCATATTCCAAAAAGGAAGAAACCAAGACTGAAAAATAATAACTAACCAACTAAAATAATAAAATAAATAAATAGAAAATTTAATTGACCCTATAGTCTTTTTTTTTTTTTTTTTTTCCTCTTACTTTTATACAACCCTCAATGAATGATCTACGCAAATAGATATCGGCTCTGTTTGGCAGAGCTTATTTAGGAGCTTATAGCTTATTTTAAGCTACTAATAAGCTATAAGCTCTGTTTGGTAGTGTCCCTAAAATAAGCTAGTAGCTTAAAATAAGAGCTTATTTTCGAACGCTACCTTAAGTAGCGTTTCAAAATAAGCTAGTAGCTTCCTAACTTTTTTTTCCATCTTTAACCTTATTATTTTAAAGAAATGACATCCTTTACCCTTCCCAATTAAAACTTTTTTCTCTTCTTCTTTATTCAACACCATTGTTTCCTTTTGTTTTTGTTTTTGTTTTTTTGTTTTTATTTTTTTGATATATATATATATATATATATATATATATATATATATATATATATATATATATATATATATATATTAAAGATATGAAATGGTTTTCAAGTATTCAACCACCGTTTCCTTTTGCTTTTTTTTTTTTAATATTTATTTTTATTTCTATTCAAGTATTCAACTATTAATGCGTGTTTAAATTAGATTATTTAAATTATTTGATGTGTTTAACCTCATTAAATTGAAACTTTAACTTATTATTATTGTTGTTGTTATTCCTAAATTAGCAATATGGCTTCAACAAATGATAATATGGATAATGGAGACCAAATTGATGTTATTATGGCCACATTTGCCTTACATAATTATAGTTGAAAGAATTCACAAGATGACTTGATGTTTAATGTGCTTGAGCAGCATCCAGATGATATATTGCCCGATGAACTTCAAGGTTCAAGTAGTAAGATGAAGGAGATTCGCAACAATATTACTACTTCATTATGGGATGCTAGATCATGATTTGCTAATAGTTTTATTTTCAAATGTTAAATTTTAATATGTAAACAAACCAATTTAAATTTTATGAAGATGCCCTTTTTAGTCTTTTTACATTTATCAACTTATCAAAAAGCTAATTTTACCAAACACTTTTAAGCATAAACAGCTAGCTTAATAGCTTTTCAAGTTTCAGCTCCTAGCTTATAGCTTTTCAGCTTTCAGCTACTTTTCAGCTTTCAGCTACCTCTTCAGCTAGGTTTGCCAAACATAGCCATCCACTATGTTTGGCAGAGCTTATTTAGGAGCTTATAGCTTATTTTAAGCTACTAATAAGCTATAAGCTCTGTTTGGTAATGTTCTCAAAATAAGCTAGTAGCTTAAAATAAGAGCTTATTTTGAAACGCTACTTGGGGTAGCTTTTCAAAATAAGCTAGTAGCTTTTTAACTTTTTTCCATCTTTATCCTTATTATTTTAAATAAATGACATCCTTTACCCCTCTCAATTAAAACCCTTTTGATATTTTCTTTTCATTATGTTTGGTTGTAATTTCAGCTTGAACATTAATTTTTGTATGAACTAATCTGATGAATTATAAATATTTTTTTTACTTTATATATTTTTAAATATATGTTCTTACTTTATATTTTATTTAAATATATTGATTTTATTATTTTATATTTTAATATGTAAACAAACCTATTTAAATTTAAAATTATTTAAATTGTAAGAAAATGTCCTTTTTAGTCTTTTTACATTTATCAACTTATCAAAAAGCTAATTTTACCAAACACTTTTAAGCATAACAGCTCTTCAGATTTCAGCTTCAAGCTTATAGCTTTTCAGTTTTCAGCTACTTTTCAGCTTTCAGCTACCTTTTCAGCTAGGTTTGCCAAACATAGCCATCCTCACTTTTAAATAGAATCATGTGTTTCCTGAATCCACAAACATATATACATATACACCACACCATATTTCCATTCAAGGATACAAATGTCTTCGCCCATTCCTTTTTATTTTTTTATTTTTTACGTTATTATGTCAAAGCGGGCCGAGCCGACCCATTAGGCAGACCCAACCCACCTAATTTCAGGCGGGCTTTTGCGGGCCGGCCCGTTAGACCTGTGAGCTAGGGTCCACCGTTCATGCAACCCTAACTCATCCCATGTGGGTTGGCGGGCCGGTCAAGCTGCGGATTAGGCCCGCTCTTTCGTGGGTCATTTTTTTGTAGTCTTACCCGGCGCCGGCTTGGCCCACTTTCACAACACGCTAGAATAAATTGAATGACTATATTTTTTATTACAATGCAGTATTTAGGGTTTGATGCCACTAGACTACAAGGTCCTTGGCAATTGAATGACTATATTATTATCACATATATATAGATCGAGTCAAAGGGACTTTGAAAGAGCAAAATACAAGTAGATCCTATTAGACCCAATTTTGCACTGCAAAATAAGGTGAAGCTAAGGAGGCATAGATAGAGTTTTTTTTTTTTTTTGTTTTTTTAATATTTTGAAAGAAAAGGATAAATTAAACATTAACAATCAAAAGTTAAATACAATCAGGATAAGAAATAAACCAACAACGTTGACCAGACTGTGACCTAGCAGCCCCTGCCAAAGCTGAAGCAAGCTTCTTCGCTGATCTAGAAACAAAACGGAAACGACACAACATCAAAATGTTGTTTGAGATTATATATGACAATGCAAACTCTAAGGACACAACCAACTTAAGAGAAATTTGTAGAGGTCGACTTCAACAACGAACATACCATATGACGAAATAGAGTCTGTTACATTATCTAGTGATTGGTAAGAAAGAGATCCCAAATAAGCAAGAAAACAACAAAAACAAATTAAATTAAAGCAAATAATACATTAAACGAGCTCCCATAATACAATTTCTAAAAGGTTATGTCCAAAATGAGGGAAGCTCAGCTCAGCTCGCCGCAATTACATAACGCCATGAGTTGCATGCTACAGACAAACATAATAAGCTAATTAACACTTATGGCAATGAATCTTTGTAATAGGCTGCTACTTCTTCTCGGATCTTTTTCTCTATGGAAGCAGGATGATCATCCACAATTTTGAAAAAAGCCTCACGACGGGCCTCATCAGCAAGCTCCCAACCCACAAACGCCTCCACATTTTGATGCATATACTGTAGTGCAGATTGCTCAAATTCTTTGGACTTCTTGAAGTCTTCAACCCCAGCTTGTCTAGCAAAAAACACTTGGGCCTCCAAAGCCTTGATTTTCTCAGCCATCTCTTTAGTAGATTGCTCCTCAACCTCAATAACCTCGGGTTTGGGCTCCATAAGATCAGCTACTGGTATGGGTTCTACATTTGGTGGTTCATCAGCTACAGCTTCATCAGCTTCAGCTTCTTTAAGCCCATATAGGATGTCAATTTTCTCCTTACTGGCATAGAAATTACAGGAGCGAGGAACACTGGCTATTTTCTTTGCTTGGGACAAGAGTTCAGGCGTTTCTTCTGGCATGGGGAAATGGATAACACGGGTGGCCCAGACATTAGGGAAACATATTTGAGACTCTGGGAGTCGGACTTTGAAAAACCTTTGTTTCCAACCACTATGGGAGGAGGGAATGTCCGTCACAAATTTAAGACCACGACGGGAGGAGACGGTGACAAAGCTCTGGGTTTCAACCTTTGCGCCAGCTTCAACAGTGAACAAATAATGGAAGAGAGACTGGGAGGGAGGAATATCGTATTCCTTACAAATGTTCAGAAAAACAACTAGGAATTTGTACCCGTTAGGTGCTAACTGAGCAGGTATGATTTGATGGGTGTTCAGGAATTCTGAGACGAAAGGGTGAAGGGGAAAGCGAAGGCCGCACTTGATCGAGTTGTAGTGCACACCTACTTCTAAAGGATTGGCTTCGGCAGAGCAATGATGGACGATTGAGATTTCAGGACTCGGGTTGATAATCTCAATGTTTGGCCCTAAAAGGTCTATGGCTTTGGAAATGCATAAGGGGGAAATTCTGGGCTTTATGGTTCGAGCCACATTAGGGTCTAGGCGATAGTAGTAAGGTTCTGGCGAAGGGAAGGAAGGGCCACGCTTACGTTTGGCGGCTTTGGATTGGCCATGGGAACCACCTTGTGTTGGGGAGGAAGCTGCACTGTTTGCATTTCGGGGTGGATAATGAGGATACATCTTGACCCTCGCTCAACAAACTCACTATCTTAGATTGTAAAATTGAAGATCCTATCAAATGAAGGGTATTTATAAGACCCGAGATCAGATGAGTAAACAATAGGGTAGCCGTTGTTATATAAATGTGTGTGGGGGCATGGAGATCAAAACAATTGCCTGAATTTTCGGGATTACGTTCTAAATTAACATCTAGCGTTGCAAATCAAGCAACGGTATGATTTTCATGAAATAAGTATGAATTTATCGTCACGTACTTAATATTAAGCCGTTGAACGGTATTATTTTTCACCATTATGTCACATTTAGCCGTTGAAGCAACAACGTTATAATTTTTCAGATAAGAATAGCCGTTAAAGCAACAACATTATAATTTTCCAAATAAGAATAGTTGTTGAAGCAACAACGTTATACTTTTTTAGATAAGAATAACCGTTAAAGCAATGGTCAAATTCCACAAGATAAGAATAACCGTTAAAGCAATGGTCAAATTCCACAAGATTACGGATACTAAATACACATAAAATATATTTCCATATAAGCCTTGGATCTGAATCTCTTTTTCCAATTACTCTTATTTTCATATTTCTCTCAATTCCCTAATAGGAACTCTCTATAGTTTATTAGAATGGGACAAGGATTTTAATTTATGGTTAAAAATTGATGTAAATGCATGCAAACACCTCTTTATTAACATTCCGTATGTGCATGGTGTGATAATAATCCATCCTGTATGTAACTAAATAGGAAAACATAAATTGTAAAAGTGAGCAATGGATTGGTGAGTTTAATGTGAAGAAATGAATTTTTTTTTTGAAATGTGAAGAAATGAATTTTTTTTTTTGAAATGTGAAGAAATGAATTAGTTTGCCTAAATAGGAAAACTCTATTCATAGATAAATTTTCATACTTTAATATATTAAAGTGATTGAATTACTAGTGAATTAGTTGGCTCTAATGTAACTCAAATTAATATTCAAATTTGTGAGTAAAATTCTTTGTGCATATCTATCATTATTTTTAATTTCTCTTTTCAGCATATGAATTTGGCGAGTACAATTAATTAAATAGTATAATTGTACGTGTACATTTAGCTTGAGAAACATAAGCTCTACATTTATACTACCACCAAATGCTCAAGAAATCTCACCCATCAAATATGCTCAATTATATATATATACATATATATCAGTGTTGCAAAAATCCCGCCTAGGCGCCGATTAATCCCCGCCTAGGCGCTAGGCGCTGGTCGACCACCTAGCGTATCACATTAAATGGTGGTCTAGGCGCCTGGCCGGCTAGGCAACCGCCTAGGCCGCTTAGGCGCTGACCGCCTAGGCGTCGACTAGACCGACTAGGCCTTTTAGTCGGTCGATTAACTATTGTTCTTTTTTTTTTTTTAATGAGTTATTTCACTCAAAACAACATCGTTTTGAGCGAAATAATCCTAAATTGTACAAAGTTTAGATATTTTTTAGGTTAATATTTAATATTTTAGTATTACTATTAAAGTATTATATAATTTATAATTATTAGTCTTTAAAAAATTAAAAAAAAAACAAAATTTTAAAAATAAAAAATAATATAAAAAAATACACGGGCGCCTAGGCGCCGATTAATCCCCGGCTAGGCGTCCTAGGCGCTCCCCGAGCGCCTAGGGAGCGCCTAGCGATTTTTTCAACCATGATATATATATATGTGTGTGTGTGTGTGTGTGTGTGTGTGTGTGTGTGTGTGTGTGTGTGTGTGTGATGGTTCAAGTGATAACACCTACTCCAGTCAAAGTGTAAACATATCCACACCCTCCATCTTGAAAAATCAAAGTTTGAGATCTTACCATTACTAAATTTTTCAAGTTTTATAAAATGAACGTCGCTTTTAAAAGTTTTCAACAATTATAAAATTGACTGCGTTTCTCTTTTTATTAAAACCCTCAACCATCATGAACCTAGATGGACGGCTGAGATCAGTTCTTACTTTTTATAGGAGAACTTTGCTCTTATCGATTTTGAATTGTTAATATGATGTGTCAAACATTTCTAAATAAATGCATTAATTAAATAGCATAAGAGTTAATTCAATAGGTTGAGAAAGTAGTTATGAACAGATACTGCATTGTAATAGAATCAGTAGTATTCAAAAAAAAAATAGCATAAGAGTTAATGCAAAAATGTGATAAACGTAGCTATACTAGCATATTATAACAAGGAAGAAACCAAGAGTAAAAAATAATAATTAACCAACTAAAATAAAAGTAAATAGAAAAAGTAACTGACCATATACAATATAATTAATTTTATAAAAAAAGAAAAGAAAAACATAAAAGAACAAGTTATGAAAATTTTATGTACTTTTTCTATATTCTTTTACATGAAAAAAGACGAGCAAAATAAACTACAAGTGACATGAACAAGGTATGATTTTCTTGAAATAAGTATGAATTTATAATCATGTACTTAATATTAAGCCGTTGAACGGAATTATTTTTCACCATTATGTCACATTTAGCCGTTGAAGCAACAACATTATAATTTTTCAGATAAGAATAGCCGTTAAAGCAATGCAACAACGTTATAATTTTCCATATAAGAATAGCCGTTAAAGCAACAACGTTATAATTTTCCAGATAAGAATAGCCGTTGAAGCAACAACGTTATAATTTTTCAGATAAGAATAACCGTTGGTCAAATTCCACAAGAAAATATATAGAAAATATATTTCCATATAAGCCTTGGATTTGAATCTCTTTTTCAAATTACTCTTATTTTCATATTTCTCTCAATTCCCTATATAGGAAGTCTCTATATAGTTTATTAGAAAGGGGCAAGGATTTTAATTTATGGTTAAAAATTGATGTAAATTGTAAATGCATGCAAACACCTCTTAATTAACATTCCTTATATGCATGGTGTGATAATAATCCATCCTGTATGTAACTAAATAGGAAAACATAAATTGTAAAAGTGAGCAATGGATTGATGAGTTTAATGTGAAGAAATGATTTTTTTTTTTTTGAAATGTGAAGAAATGAATTAGTTTGCCTAAATAGGAAAACTCCATTCATAGATAAATTTTCATACTTTAATATATTAAAGTGATTGAATTACTAGTGAATTAGTTGGCTCTAATGTAACTCAAATTAATATTTAAATTTGTGAGTAAAATTCTTTGTGCATATCTATCATTTATTTTAATTTCTCTTTTCAGCATATGAATTTGATTAAATAGTATAATTGTACGTGTACATTTAGCTTGAGAAACATAAGCTCTACATCTATACTACCACCAATGCTCAAGAAGCCTCACCCATCAAATATGCTCAATCATATATATGTGTGTGTGTGATGGTTCAACTGAGAACACCTCCTCCTGTCAAAGTATGAACATATTCATACCCTCCATCTTGAAAATCAAAGGCTAGTATAGATCTTACCATTACTAAACTTTCAAGTTTTATAAAATGAATGCCTTTTAAAAGTTTTCAACAATAATAAAATTGGCTGTTTTTTTTTTTTTTTTTTTTAAATTAAAACCTTCAACCATGATGACCTTGATGGACGGCTGAGATCATCCCTTACTTTTTATAAGAGAACCTTGCTCTTATTGATTTTGAATTGTTTATATGCGCTGTCAAACATTTCTAAATATCATCAAGAGGGGTATAAAGCATAATTAAGTCAAGTAACCTAATATCAACGTGTGATGCCAACCAATCTGCACAAAGAAAAAAGTAAAAACTAAAATGTAAAAAATGTATTTACAATAAGTGGAAGTTAAATTGTATTTACAATAGTTATAAGTAGATTACAATATATTTACTCAATATTTAAATTGTAATTACCAAAATTCAATGTTGCAAAAATCTCGCTTAGGCGCCGATTAATCCCCGCCTAGGCGCTAGGCGCCGGTCGACCGCCTAGCGTATCACCTTAAATGGTGGTCTAGGCGTCTGGCCGGCTAGGCGACCGCCTAGACTGCCTAAGCTCCACCTAGGCCGGCTAAGCAGCGCCTACGCCGCTTAGGTGCTGACTGCCTAGGCCTCCTAGGCACCGACTAGGCCGCCTAGTTGGCCAATTAACTATTGTTATTCTTTTTTTAATGGGTTATTTCACTCAAAACAACATCGTTTTGAGCAAAATAACTCTAAATTGTACAAACTCTAGATATGTTTTAGGTTAATATTTAATATTTTAGTATTAACTATTAAAGTATTATATAGTTTATAACTTTTAGTCTTTAAAAATTTTGAAATACTTAAGTAATTTTTTAAAAAATTAAAAATAAATTAAAAAAATGCACGGGCACCTAGGCGCCGATTAATCCCCGCCTAGGCGTCCTAGGCGCTAGGCGCTCGGGGAGCGCCTAGCGATTTTTTAAACCATGCCAAAATCTATTTACTGCATAATTAAAATGTTTTAAATAGTAGTCAACATTGAAATCATAATCACCTGGTATTTAAATTGTGATTACCAAAATCTATTTATTCCATATAAGTGTGTGGGAGCGGGAGAGAAAAATTGCATGAATTCTATGTTACTTAACATTTAGCCACTGAAGCAATGGTTTGATTTATTCAAATAAGCATAGCCGTTGCCACGGTCTAATTCCACAAGATTACTAATACTAAATACATATAAAATACCTTTTCTATATGTTCCTTGGATTTGGATATTCTTCTCCAAACATTCTTATTTTCATATTTTTTTTTGTATATGAACTCTCTATAGTTTATTAGAAAGTTAAGGGGCAGTTGAAAATCGATATAAATGCAAACACCTCTTAATTAGCATTCCTTATATGCATGGTGTGATAATCAAGTTTACAATTTTTGTTTTTCCTATTTTTTTTTTCCTTTCAAAAAAAGTAGGAAAAACAAAAATTGTAAAATTGATCAATGGATTGGAAGTTTAATGAAAAGATCGAAATGAATAGTTTGCTAAAATAGGAAAACTATTCTTTGATATATTAAAATTATTGTTTCTCTCTCACACACGCGCATGCATGCATGCATACATACATACATATATATATATATATATATATATATATATAATTATTGAATTACTAGTGAATTAGTTGATTGTAAGGCAAATTAATATTCATTAATGAAAGGGAGACTTAGAGGGAGGAGTATCACATTCCTTACAAACATTCAAAAAAACTACCATAACTTTGTACCCATTACGTGCTAATTGGGCAAGTATAATTCTATGGGCATTCAAAAATTCAGAGATGAAAGGGTGCGACGAAAGTGAAGGCCCCACTTATTCGAGTTGAAGCCAAGAGATAGGAGGGATCTGAGAATATGTTGATGGAAAATAGATTTTTGTGGAACCCAGAAAAAAAAAAAAAAAAGTGGGTGCTTCGTGTACACGCTTACCGCACCTCTCACGCCCAGTTGCACGTTCACTGCACGCACCAACTGGACACGTGGTAGGCAATACGTTTTTTAAATTTTGCGTTTTTCTTTTGTTTTTTCCCTTTTTTTTTTCCTCCTTGGAAGCTGCAGATTGGTTAGGACGATTTGCATTTGGGGGTGGACGACGAGGACACATCTTGACCCTCACTCAGCTCACTATGTTAAATTGGAAAAGTTAAAGATCGAATGAAGGGTATATATAAGACCAACAAAATTAAGATGGGTGTATAGAATAATTAAATCAAGTAATTAACTTAATATCGACGCACGATGGTAACTAATCTACACAAAGTAAAAAGTGAAACATAAAACGTGTATTTAAATTAAGTTATTATTATATTACAATATATTTATACATGTAATTACCAAAATCTATTTACTACATTTTTTTAATGTTCGATGTCCTAAATAGTCAATATTGAAATCATATTTACTTGGTATTTAAATTGTGATTACCAAAATCTATTTACTCCATTTTAAATTAATTATTTATATTGCATTGAATACATTCAAGTATGTTTTTAGAGTTTTTTTCTTTTAATTTTTTTTGGATAGATTCTATAGTATTATTGATTAAAAAAATAGTTTATTTCGCTTCACCTAGCATGCATTTAGAGCGCTTTTAGGTAGCAGATGTGTTTGTCTTTGGATCGTGAAACAAATGGGGAACCTCAAGGACGGTGTCAGAAATCTTCTTTAGTGGGGGTCCATAAGTATTATATTGTTGACTAAGGATAAAAAAAAAATACATTAAAACCCAATAAAAACTATTCAAAACAAAAACATAGTTCAAATAATAGACATTACATTATAAATCACTCATCTCACTATATATATAAAGAATCCAATTATAATTAAAATAATTTTTTATTGCATTTTAATGTATTTTATTTTTATTTTATTCCTAATCAACAATATTAATATTTAAAAGAAAACTCCAATGTTACATATAAAGAATCCAATTACAATTAGAAATAATCTCATAAATCACAATTATAATTTTTATTTTTTTTTATCCCTAGTTAACAATATTTAAAAGAAAACATTAACAAAAACCTAACCATCTAAGCTAATTTATCCTTTGATTAAATTTTTGTACATTTAATATTTATACACATTCTTTGTATTTATAAGGGCCTATACATTATATATATATATATATATATATATATATATAAAATGATGGGGTGGGGGGAGGGGGGACAAGTGGACAACTACCCCCACTGCCCCGATTGTGCCTCCGTCCTTGGGGAACCTTATTTATAATACATATGGTGGTTATACGCGAATTACCATATATCAAATATATGTTTATTATTTTTTGAAATATGTATTGTATATACAACGATTATACACCTAATCGCAGTATAGACTATATTTATTTTTTAAAAAATTATTTATAATATATATGTCGTATATACAATATTTTTTTTATTTTATTAAATATATAGAATATACAATAGTTATACGCAAACCGCCGTATATATATAATATTTGTTTTTTTTTTTTGAAATATTTATTGTATATACATACGGCGGTTATATGTGCGCCTAATTTCCGTATACGCTATATTTATTTATTTCATTTTTAAAAATATAGTTATAGTATATACGGCGGTTATACGCATACCTGTTGTATATACTATATTTTTTTTGAAATATTTATTGTATATACGGAGGTTGTATGGCTAACCACCGTATATACTATACTTTAAAAAAATATATATTTATAATATACACAGCGGTTATACGCCTAATCACCGTATATACTATATTTGTTTTTCTTGAAATATTTATTGTATATATGGAGGTTATACGCATAACTGTTGTATATAGTATATTTGTTTTTTTTTAAAAAATATTTTTAATATATACCGCAGTTTAAAACAAACAGATATTAGCATTCATTAATATATACTATAAATATATTTATTTTTTTAGATTTTTTTTTTTTTGAAAAAGAATGGAATAGTATTAATCAAAGAGATAAACTCAAGAGGGGAATAGCAAGAACGCTACCACCCAAAGCCAGACTGAGAGCCCGTAACATATGATACAACATAGTTACCAGGTTCGCTGACAAAACAAACAATAAAAGTAATCTAAGGCAACATAACAGATTAGAAAAGATGAAAACAAAGCCTAATAAATAATACGCTACACACCAGCTTGATCAGTGCTCCTTTGACGAGAAGCTCCCATTTGTTTCCATGTAGCAAATTGACACATAGCAGCAGTCCTCACCTCACCAGGATCCCAAACAGTATTACTCCAAATTAACTCATTTCTACGTTTCCAAATATTCCAAGCCAAAAAGAAAGCTTGCACCTTAGCATTATCATCCAAGTCACGTAGAAAACTCTCAAAAATCATATTAATGAGGCACCATGATTAATACAATTTTGCATGGCCTGCGAATTCCAAACGGGTGCTACCTTTGGGCAAAAGAATAAGATATGGCTTATGGACTCATGATTAACCGAACACAACGGACACACATCCACCACATCAACTCCTCTATATTTTAACTGCGTTCGGACAGGAATGATGCCATGAACACAACGCCATATAAAATTTTTCACTTTTGGTGGCGCTGCTAAACCCCAAAGCTTATTCCAATCCGCAAAATTATCCATCGGCGGATGTTGACTTTCTTCCATCAACTTCTCATAACCACCTTTCACCGTATATAAACCGTTTACAGCACCCTTCCAAACCCAAGTATCCACATATCCCGGACAAATATTAGTGTTCTTGATCAACTCAACATCCCTGGGATTGAAAATATCATCAAGCAGGTCATCATCCCATGTTGGCTCATCAACATTAAACAGCTGGTCAACTGTAGCACCCTGAAGTTGTGGTATAGGATCAGTGGAGATGTAAGGATTGGACTCAGATGGCAACCATGGCACTCCCCAAATTCTGGTATTCCTCCCGTCACCTAACCTCCACACCGCACCGGACTTAACCAGATTCTGGGCAGCATGGATACTACGCCAGACATATATAGCTTGGATTGCTCCCCAAATTAGCATCAAGAAAAGAGCTACTCGGAAAGTATCGTGCTTTGTAAACCCGGGCAGCTAAAGAATTTGGTTCAGATAGGAACCTCCATCCCTGTTTAGCTAGCAATGCCAAATTGAACTCATGTAATCTTCGAAAACCAAGTCCCCCTTTACATTTAGGGACACACATACGAGACCATGCCATCCAACGAATGCCTCCGCTATTCCTTCCTCGCCCACACCACCAAAATCTGTTCATCTCACGCTCTAAATGCTCACACATAGTCTTAGGGATTAGGAACACGCTCATCGTGAAAGTTGGAAGTGCTTGTGCTATACTTTTTAGATTTATATGTATATGATGCCGGATTAAAACAAACCGATGTTGTATGTATTCATATTATTTATTAAAAAATTTATATGTATACATACAACGTCCGTTCAATTTAAACCAACATGGTATGTACGTTTTATTTATTTTTTTCACATATGACGTCTGTTTTAATTTATAGATTGACACAATTGAATGTTTGAATTTGAGCGTTCATTATTGTAAACTCAAGAATTGTTTAACTATAGTCATACACGATCATATAGACAAATCACATAATCTAGAATATAGAACTAAAAATAAAATTCTTGTAACACAAAATTGTTTCTATTCATCTGCAAATATATATACCAATTATTATACCGTCAATCATGATTCACATTATACTGTAAACCACTAGTATAGATGTTTATTTTTAGTGGAGTATCAAAAGAAGATGCTTTTGAGCACAGTCAAGAGAACTTTGAAAGAGCAAAATACTAGGTGATCCTATAAGACCCAATTTTGCATTGCATAATAAGGTGAAGCTAAGAGGCATAGATAGAGTCTTTTTTTTTTTTTTTGAAGGGAAAAGTGATTAAACATTAACAATCAAATGTTGAATACAAACAAGATAAGAAGTAAACCAACAACTTAACCAGACTAGAAACTAGCAGCCATTGTCAAAGCATGAGCAAGGCTTATTCGCTGATCTAAAAATAAAACAAAACAACACAGCATCAAAAACAAAACGGGAACAACACATTATCAAAATGCCGTTTGAGGTTATGACAATGCAAACTCTAAGGACACAGCCAGCTTAAGATAAATTTGTAGAGGTCGACTTCAACAACGAACATACCATTTGACGAAATAGATCAGAGTCTGTTAAATTATCTAGTGATTGGTGAGAAAGAGATCCCAAATGATTAAGCAAGAAAACAACACAAACAAACTAAATTAAAGCAAATAACAAATTAAATGAGCTCCCCTAATACAAATCGTCAGCTTCAGCCTCTTTAAGCCCATATAGGATGTCAATTTTCTCCTTACTGGCATAGAAATCACAGGAGCGAGGAACACTGGCTATTTTCTTTGCTTGGGACAAGAGTTCAGGCGTTTCTTCTGGCATGGGGAAATGGATAACACTGGTGGCCCAGACATTAGGGAAACATATTTGAGACTCTGGGAGTCGGACTTTGAAAAACCTTTCTTTCCAACCACTATGGGAGGAGGGAATGGCCGTCACAAATTTAAGACCACGACGGGAGGAGACGGTGACAAAGCTCTGGGTTTCAACCTTTGTGCCAGCTTCAACAGTGAACAAATAATGGAAGAGAGACTGGGAGGGAGGAATATCGCATTCCTTACAAATGTTCAGAAAAACGACTAGGAATTTGTACCCGTTAGGGGCTAACTGAGCAGGTATGATTTGATGGGTATTCAGGAATTCTGAGACGAAAGGGTGTAGGGGAAAACGAAGGCCGCACTTGATCGAGTTGTAGTGCACACCTACTTCTAAGGGATTGGCTTCGGCAGAGCAATGATGGACGATTGAGATTTCAGGACTCGGGTTGATA
This sequence comes from Ipomoea trifida, assembly GCA_003576665.1. Taxonomy (NCBI): domain Eukaryota; kingdom Viridiplantae; phylum Streptophyta; class Magnoliopsida; order Solanales; family Convolvulaceae; genus Ipomoea; species Ipomoea trifida. Next base: position 5,559,005 of record CP025658.1, on the reverse strand, counting down.
ATCTCAATGTTTGGCCCTAAAAGGTCTATGGCTTTGGAAATGCATAAGGGGGAAATTCTGGGCTTTATGGTTTGAGCCACATTAGGGTCTAGGCGATAGTAGTAAGGTTCTGGCGAAGGGAAGGAAGGGCCACGCTTACGTTTGGCGGCTTTGGATTGGCCATGGGAACCACCTTGTGTTGGGGAGGAAGCTGCACCATTTGCATTTCGGGGTGGTAGACGAGGACACATCTTGACGTACCCTCGCTTAGCTCACTATGTTAGACTGTAAAATTGAAGATCCTATCAAATGAAGGGTATTTATATATAAGACCCTAGATCAGATGAGTAAACAATAGGGTAGCCGTTTTTATATAAATGTGTGTGGGGGCATGGAGATCAAAAAAATTGCCTGAATTTTTCACGATTACGTTATAAATGTGTGTGGGGGCATGGAGATAAAAAAAAATTGCCTGAATTGTTCGCGATTACGTTCTAAATTAACATCTAGCCGTTGCAGATCAAGCAACGGTATGATTTTTTTGAAATAAGTATGAATTTATCATCATGTACTTAATATTAAGCCGTTGAACGGTATTATTTTTCACCATTATGTCACATTTAGCTGTTAAAGCAACAACGTTATAATTTTCCAGATAAAAATAACCGTTAAAGCAACAACGTTATAATTTTCCAGATAATGCCGTTGAAGCAACAACGTTATAATTTTTCAATTAAGAATACCCGTTAAAGCAACAACGTTATAATTTTCTAGATAAGAATAGCCGTTGAAGCAACAACGTTATAATTTTCCAGATAAGAATAGCCGTTAAAGCAACAATGTTATAATTTTCCAGATAAGAATAGCCTTTGAAGCAACAACGTTATAATTTTTTCAGATAAGAATATAGCCGTTGAACGGTCAAATTCCACAAGATTACGGATACAAAATACACAGAAAATATATTTCCATATAAGCCTTGGATTTGAATCTCTTTTTCCAATTACTCTTATATTCATATTTCTCTCAATTCCCTATATAGGAACTCTCTATAGTTTATCAGAAAGGGGCAAAGGATTTTAATTTATCGTTAAAAATTGATGTAAACGCATGCAAACACCTCTTATTAATTAACATTCCTTATGTGCATGGTGTGATAATAGTCCATCCTGTATGTAACTAAATAGGAAAACATAAATTGTAAAAGTGAGCAATGGATTGGTGAGTTTAATGTGAAGAAATGTTTTTTTTTTTTTTTTTTTTTTTGAAATGTGAAGAAATGAATTAGTTTGCCTAAATAGGAAAACTCTATTCATAGATAAATTTTCATACTTTAATATATTAAAGTAATTGAATTACTAGTGAATTAGTTGGCTCTAATGTAACTCAAATTAATATTCAAATTTTTTAGTAAAATTCTTTGTCCATATCTATCATTATTTTTAATTTCTCTTTTCAGTATATGAATTTGGCAAGTAAAATTAATTAAATAGCATAATTGTAGGTGTCATTTAGCTTGAGAAACATAAGCTCTACATCTATATATACTACCACCCATGCTCAAGAAATCTCACCCATCAAATATGCTCAATTATATATATGTGTGTATGTGTTCGTTTGATATCTTACCATTACTAAAATTTTCAAGTTTTATAAAATGAACGCCACATTTAAAAGTTTTCAACAATTATAAAATTGACGGTGTTTTTCTCTTTTTTATTAAAACCCTCAACCATGATGAACCTAGATAGACGGCTGAGATCAGTTCTTACTTTTTAGTTTTTATAGGAGAACTTTGCTCTTATCGATCTTGAATTATTAATATGCTCTGTCAAATATTTCTAAATAAATACATTATTAAAAAAAATACATTAATTAAATAGCATAAGAGTTAATGCAAAAATGTGATAAACGTAGCTAACAAGGAAGAAACCAGGACTATTGACTCTTTGTGCTTTAGTAGGTTGAGAAAGTAGCTATGAACAAATACTACATTATAACAGAGTCAGTAGTACTCAAAAAAAAAAAAGAAGGAAGAAACCAAGACTAAAAAATAATAATTAACCAACTAAAATAAAAGTAGATAGAAAAAGTAACTGACCATATACAATATAATTAATTTTATAAAAAAGAAAAGAAAAACATAAAAGAACAAGTTATGAAAATTTTATGTATAATAAAGTATACTTTTTCTATATTTTTTACATGAGAAAAGACAAGCAAAATAAACTACAAGTGACATGGTCAAGCTATTTGAATACACCTAGTTTTCAAAATTTGTTGCATATATCATCTAGTGGGGTGTAAAGCATAATTAAGCCCCAATATCCACATGTTTATTTTGATTGGGTAGATTCCATTTTAACCTTATTATTTTAAAGAAATGACATCATTTACCCTTCCCAATTAAACCGTTTTTGGCTAAACCTTTTTGACTTTTTTCTATTCAATATGTTTGGTTGTAATTTCAATTTGACATTTGTGTTTGAACATTGATTTTCTCCATCTTCATGCAATTTTTTCCATCTTGATACAATTTTCTTACTTTATATTTTATTAAAATATATTGATTTCACTATTTTATATTTTAATATATAAACAAACCTATTTAAATTTAAATATATTTTATATTTTAATATATAAACAAAACTATTTAAACTTAAAACTATTTAAATTGTATGAAGATGTTCTTTTTAGTCTTTTTACATTTATCAGCTTATCAAAAAGCTAATTTTACCAAACACTTTTAAGCATAACAGCTCGCTTAACAATTCTCCAGATTTCAGCTTCGAGCTTATAGTATTTCAGTTTTCAGCTACTTTTCAGCTTTCAGCTACCTTTTCAACTAGGTTTGCCAAACATAGCCTATATTGACGACAATTTTAATTTTAATGTTTAAAAATATATTTTACACATTTAGTTGATTAGTTCTACACTTCTAGTGACAAGTGTGCTAATTAATTTGAATTTGTTTTATTTAGCATAAATGTAAAGGAGAAGAGATATTCTTATAAGCAAGTTAAAGCATTCAAAGAGCTCAATCGTCAATGTTGGCTTTAATCTTTCTATTGACTCTGTTACAATGTAGTATTTGCTCATAGTTACGCCAATATCGCCTCCACTGAGATTCGAACCCACCCCCTCCCATATGTGAGTACAACCGGGTGCCACTAGACCACACTATCTTTATTCCATTTAGTTATGGCATGACCATTTTTGTAATTACAATTGTTATTAGTAGATTATTATAATATATTTACTCAATATTGAAATTGTAATAATTACCAAAAATTGTGATTACCAAAATCTATTTATTCCATATAAGTGTGTGAGAGCGGGATTGCCTGAATTCTACATTACATAACATTTAGTCATTAAAGCAACGATTTGATTTTTTCAAATAAGCATAGCCGTTGAAGTGACGATCTAATTCCACAAGATTACTGATACTAAATGCATAGAAAATACCTTTTCTATATGTTCCTTGGATTTGGATATTCTTCTCCAAACATTCTTATTTTCATTTTTTTTTTTTTTTTTGTATATGAACTCTCTATAGTTTATTAGAAAGTTAAGGGGCAAGACTTTTATGGTTGAAAATCGATATAAATGCAAACACCTCTTAATTAGCATTCTTTATAATTTATATGCATGGTGTGATAATCCGTCGTATATGTAACTAAATAGGAAAAACATAAATTGTAAAATTGAGCAATGGATTGGAAGTTTAATGAAAAGATCGAAATGAATAGTTTGCTAAAATAGGAAAACTATTCTTTGATAATTGTTATATGTTAATATATTAAAATTATTATTTTCATATATATATATATATATATATATATATATATATATATATATATATATATATATTAAAATTATTGAATTACTAGTGAATTAGTTTATTCTAATGCAAATTAATATTCATTAATGAAAGGGAGACTTAGAGGGAGGAGTATCACATTCCTTACAAACATTCAAAAAAATTACCATAAATTTTTACCCATTACGTGCTAATTAGGCAAGTATAATTTAATGGGCATTCAAAAATTCAGAGATGAAAGGGTGCAGACGAAAGTGAAGGCTTCACTTATTCGAGTCGAAGACACGAGCTGAGATTGGAGGGAGATGAGAATATGTTGCTGGAAAATAGATTTTTGTGGAACCCACAAAAACAAAAAAAAAAAATGCTTCGTGTACTCGCTTAGCACACCTCTCGCACCCAGTTGGCACGTTCACTGCACGCACCAACTAGACACGTGGTAGGCAGTACGTTTTTAAAATTTTGCGTTTTTCTTTTATTTTTTCCCCTTTTTTTTTCCTCCTTTGAAACTGCAGATTGGTTAGGACGATTTGCATTTGGGGGTGGACGACGAGGACACATCTTGACCCTCACTCAGCTTACTATGTTAAATTGGAAAATTAAAGATCAAATGAAGGGTATATATAAGACAAACAAAATTAAGATGGGTGTAAAGAATAATTAAATCAAATAATTAACTCAATATCGAAGCGCGATGCCAACCAATCTACACAAAATAAAAAGTGAAACGTAAAACGCGTATTTAAATCAAGTTATTATTAGATTATACATTTATACTATACTTACATGTAATTACCAAAATCTATTTACTACATATTTTTAATGTTCGATCTCCTAAATAGTCAATATTGAAATCATATTTATTTGGACTGTTTGGTAGAGCTTATTTAGGAGCTTATAGCTTATTTTAAACTACTAATAGCTAAAAGCTCTGTTTGGTAATGTTTTCAAAATAAGCTAGTAGCTTAAAATAAGAACTTATTTTGAAAAACCACTTTATGCAGCTTTTTAAAAATAAGCTAGTAGCTTTTTTAAACTTTTTTTTTTCAATCTTTATCCTTATTATTTTAAATAAATGACATTCTTTACCCCTCACAATTAAAATCCTTTTGATATTTTCTCTTCAATATATGTTCGGTTATAATTTCAATTTGACATTTGTGTTTGAACATTAATATTTGTATGAATTAATCTTATGAATTACGGAGTATTAACATTTTGCTTTACTTTATATATTTTCAAATATATGCTCTTACTTTATATTTTATTAAAATATTTTTATTTCATTATTTATATTTTAATATATAAATAAACTTATTTAAATTTAAAATTATTTAAATTGTATGGAGATGTCCTTTTTAGTCTTTTTACATTTATCAGCTTATCAAAAAGATAATTTTACCAAACACTTTTAAGCATAACAGTTCTTCAGATTTCAGCTCCAAACTTATAGCTTTTCAGTTTTCAGCTACTTTTTAACTTTCAGCTACATTTTCAGTTAAGTTTGCCAAACATAGCCTATATGTTTAATTTTAGGCTATGTCTGACAGAGCTTATTTAGGAGTTTATAGCTTATTTTAATCTACTAATAAGCTATAAGCTCTGTTTAGTAATGTTCTTAAAATAAGCTAGTAGCTTAAAATAAGAGCTTATTTTGAAAACCTACTTTAGGTAGCTTTTCAAAAATAAGCTAGTAGCTTTTTAATTTTTTTTTCCATCTTTATCCTTATTATTTTAAATAAATGGCATCTTTTATCCTCCCAGTTAAAATCTTTTTGGCCTTTTCTCTTCAATATTTTTGGTTGTAATTTCAATTTGGTATTTGTGTTTGAACATTAATTTTTGTATGAACTAATCTTATGAAATATAAACATTTTATTTTACTTTATATATTTTCAAATATATGTTCTTACTTTATATTTTATTAAAATATATTTATTTCATTATTTTCTATTTTAATATATAAACAAACATATTTAAATTCAAAACTATTTAAATTGTATGAAGATGTCCTTTTTTTTTTTTGGTACATTTATTAGCTTATAAAAAAGCTATTTTTAACAAACACTTTTAAGCATAATAGCTAGCTTAACAGCTCTTCAGATTTCACCTCGAATCTTATAACTTTTCAATTTTCAGCTACTTTTCATCTAGGTTTGCCAAACATAGCCTTGGTATTTAAATTGTGATTACCAAAATCTATTTTCTCCATTTTTAAATTAATTATTTATATTGCATTGAATACATTCAAGTATGTTTTTAGAGTTTTTTTTGTTTTAACTTTTTTTTTTTTTTGTTTTTTTTTGTTTTGTTTTTTTGCATAGATTCTATAGTATTATTGATTAAAAAATAGTTTATTTCGCTTCACCTAACATGCATTTAGAGCGCTTTCAGGTAGTAGTTGTGTTTGTCTTTGGATCGGGAAACAAAAGGGGAACCTCAATGACGGAGTCAGAAATCTTTTTTAGTGAGGGCGAAATAAAAATAAAATGATACACTTAGTGATCGAACCATAAGTATTGTTGACTAAGGAGAAGAAAAAAATACATTAAAACACAATAAAAACTATTCAAAACAAAAACATAGTTCAAATAGAAATTATATTATAAATCACTCATGTCACTATACATATAAAGAATCCAATTAGAATTAAAATAATTTTTATTGCGTTTTGATGTATTTTTATTTTTATTTTATTCCTAATCAACAATATTAATATTTAAAAGAAAACTCCAATGTTACACATAAACAATCCAATTAGAATTAGAAATTAATCTCATAAATCACAATTTATAATTTTTTTTTATCCCTAGTTAACATTTAACAATATTTAAAATAAAACATTAACAAAAATCTAACTATCTAAGCTAATTTATCCTTTGATTAAATTTTTGTACATTTAATATTCATACAATTATAATTTTTTTTATCCCTAGTTAACATTTAACAATATTTAAAAGAAAACATTAACAAAAACCTAACCATCTAACCTAATTTATCCTTTGATTAAATTCTTGTACATTTAATATTCATGCACATTCTCTGTATATATAAAGGCCTATACATAATTAATTAATGTATATATATATATATATATATATATATATATAATGATGGGGCGGGGAGAGAGTATATATGGTGGCCTGGTTATACGCGAACTATCATATATATGTTTACTATTTTTTGAAATAAGTATGGTATATATGGCGGTTATACACCTAATCGCAGTATAGACTATATTTAAAAAAAAAATTATTTATAGTATATACGGCAGTTATACGCTAATCGTCGTATATACAATATTTTTTTATTTTATTAAATATATATAGAATATACAGTAGTTATACGCAAACCGCCGTATATATTATATTTGTTTTTTTATTTTTTGAAATATTTATCGTATATACATACGGCGGTTATAGGTGCGCCTAACTTTCATATACGCTATCTTTATTTATTTCATTTTTAAAAAAATAGTTATAACATATATATACAGCGGTTATACTATAGAGTTTTCCGGTTAATGTGAAAAAATTAGTTATATTAAAGTATGAAAATTTATCTATGAATAGAGTTTTCCGATTTAGGCAAACTAATTCATTTCTTCACATTTCAAAAAAAAAAAAAAATTCATTTCTTCACATTAAACTCACCAATCCATTGCTCACTTTTACAATTTATGTTTTCCTATTTAGTTACATACAGGATGGACTATTATCACACCATGCACATAAGGAATGTTAATTAAGAGGCGTTTGCATGCATTTACATCAATTTTTAACCATAAATTAAAATCCTTGCCCCTTTCTAATAAGCTATAGAGAGTTCCTATATAGGGAATTGAGAGAAATATGAAAATAAGAGTAATTGGAAAAAGAGATTCAGATCCAAGGCTTATATGGAAATATATTTCCTGTGTATTTTGTATCCGTAATCTTGTGGAATTTGACCGTTCAACGGTTATTCTTATCTGAAAAATTATAACGTTGTTGCTTCAACGGCTATTCTTATCTGGAAAATTATAACGTTGTTGCTTTAACTGCTATTCTTATCTGAAAAATTATAACATTGTTGCTTGAACGGCTATTCTTATCTGGAAATTAAAATTATAACGTTGTTGCTTTAACGGCTATTCTTAATTGAAAAATTATAACGTTGTTGCTTCAACGGCTATTCTTATCTGGAAAATTATAACGTTGTTGCTTTAACGGTTATTCTTATCTGAAAAATTATAACGTTGTTGCTTCAAGGGCTATTCTTATCTGGAAAATTATAACGTTGTTGCTTTAACGACTATTTTTATCTGGAAAATTATAACGTTGTTGCTTTAACGGCTAAATATGACATAATGGTGAATAATAATACCGTTCAACGGCTTAATATTAAGTACGTGATGTTAATTTAGAATGTAATCGCCAGCAATTCAGGCAATTTTTTTGATCTCCATGCCCCCCCACACACATTTATATAAAAACGGCTAACCTATTGTTTACTCATCTGATCTAGGGTCTTATAGAAACCCTTCATTTGATAGGATCTTCAATTTTACAATCTAAGATAGTGAGTTGAACGAGGGTCATGATGTGTCCTCGTCATCCACCCCGAAATGCAAATGGTGCAGCTTCCTCCCCAACACAAGGTGGTTCCCATGGCCAATCCAAAGCCCCCAAACGTAAGCGTGGCCCTTCCTTCCCTTCGCCAGAACCTTACTACTATCGCCTAGACCCTAATGTGGCTCGAACCATAAAGCCCAGAATTTCCCCCTTATGCATTTCCAAAGCCATAGACCTTTTAGGGCCAAACATTGAGATTATCAACCCGAGTCCTGAAATCTCAATCGTCCATCATTGCTCTGCTGAAGCCAATCCTTTAGAAGTAGGTGTGCACTACAACTCGATCAAGTGCGGCCTTCGTTTTCCTCTCCTCCCTTTCGTCTCAGAATTCCTGAATACCCATCAAATCATACCTGCTCAGTTAGCACCTAACGGGTACAAATTCCTAGTCGTTTTTTTGAACATTTGTAAGGAATGCGATATTCCTCCCTCCCAATCTCTCTTCCATTATTTGTTCACTGTTGAAGCTGGCACAAAGGTTGAAACCCAGAGCTTTGTCACCATCTCCTCCCGTCGTGGTCTTAAATTTGTGACGGGCATTCCCTCCTCCCATAGTGGCTGGAAAGAAAGGTTTTTCAAAGTCCGACTCCCAGAGTCTCAAATATGTTTCCCTAATGTCTGGGCCACCCGTGTTATCCATTTCCCCATGCCAGAAGAAACGCCTGAACTCTTGTCCCATGTAAAGAAAATAACCAGTGTTCCTCGCTCCTGTAATTCCTATGCCAGTAAGGAGAAAATTGACATCCTATATGGGCTTAAAGAAGCTGAAGCTGATGAAGCTGTAGCGGATGAACCACCAAATGTAGAATCCATACCAGTAGCTGATCTTATGGAGCCCAAACCCGAGGTTATTGAGGTTGAGGAGCAATCTACTAAAGAAATGGCTGAGAAAATCAAGGCTTTGGAGGCCCAAGTGTTTTTTGCTAGACAAGCTGGGGTTGAAGACTTCAAGAAGTCTAAAGAATTTGAGCAATCTGCACTACAGTATATGCATCAAAATGTGGAGGCGTTTGTGGGTTGGGAGCTTGCTGATGAGGCCCGTCGTGAAGCTTTTTTCAAAATTGTGGATGATCATCCTGCTTCCATAGAGAAGAAGGTCCGAGAAGAAGTAGCAGCCTATTGCAAATATCCATTGCCATAAGTGTTAATTAGCTTATTATGTTGTTGTAGCATATATGCAACTCATGCCGTTATGTAATTGCGGCGAGCTGAGCCATTTTGGGCATAGCCTTTTAGAAATTGTATTATGGGAGCTCGTTTAATTTAGTATTTGCTGCTTTAATTTAATTTGTTTGTGTTGTTTTCTTGCTTATTTGGGATCCTTTTGTTACCAATCACTGCATAATTTAAGAGACTCTATTTTGTCAAATGGTATGTTAGTTGTTGAAGTCGACCTCTACAAATTTATCTTAGCTAGGCTGATTGTGTCATTAGAGTTTGCATCGTCATAACCTCAAACAACATTTTGATACTGCGTCATTTCCGTTTTGTTTCTAGAGCAGTGAATAAGCTTGATCATGCTTTGACAAGGACTACTAGGTTTCAATCTGGTCAAAGTTGTGGGTTTACTTCTTATCTTGTTTGTATTCAACATTTGATTGTTAATGTTGAATCTATCCTTTTCTTAAAAAAAAAAAAAAAAAAAAAAGACTCTATCTATGCCTCCTTAGCTTCACCTTATTTTGCAGTGAAAAATTGGGTCTAATAGGATCTACGGTTATGTTTGGCAAACCTAGCTGAAAAGGTAGCTGAAAGCTGAAAAGTAGCTGAAAACTGAAAAGTTATAAGCTCGAAGTTGAAATCTGAAGAGCTGTTATGCTTAAAAGTGTTTGGTAAAATTAGTTTTTTGATAAGTTGATAAATGTAAAAAGACTAAAAAGGACATATTCATACAATTTAAATAATTTTAAATTTAAATAGGTTTGTTTATATATTACTCCGTAAAATATAAAATAATGAAATCAATATATTTAAATAAAATATGAAGTAAGAACATATATTTGAAAATATATAAAGTAAAAAAAAATATTTATAATTCATAAGATTAGTTCATACAAAAATTAATGTTCAAACATAAATATCAAACTGAATTACAACCAAACATAATGAAAAGAAAATGTCAAAAGGGTTTTAATTGAGAGGGATAAAGGATGTCATTTATTTAAAATAATAAGCATAAAGATGGAAAAAAGTTAAAAAGCTACTAGCTTATTTTGAAAAGCTACCTCAAGTAGCGTTTCAAAATAAGCTCTTATTTTAAGCTACTAGCTTATTTTGAGAGCATTACCAAACAGAACTTATAGCTTATTAGTAGCTTAAAATAAGCTATAAGCTCCTAAATAAGCTCTACCAAATAGAGCCTAGTTGTATTTTGCTCTTTCAAAGTCCCCTTACTCGATCAATCTATATGTATGTGCTAAGCATCTTCTTTTGATAAAAATAAACATCTATATTAGTGGTTTACATTGAAATGTGAATCATGATAGACCATATAATAATCGGTATTATATATGTGCAGATTAATATAAACAATTTTAATTTCTGTTACAAGAATTTTATTTTGAGTTCTATATTCTAGATTATGTGATTTATCTTATATGATTGGGTATGACATTGATGGACAGTACAATAGTTTTTTGTTTTTTTTTTTTTTACAAAAACAGTACAATAGTTAAACACTCCTTGAAATTACAATAAGGCTCGTTCAAATTCAAACATTTAATTGTGTCAATCTATAAAATATTAAGTACTTCAAAATTTGAATGTTCTCTTCATACGAAAATGTTAATATTAATGTAAATGACAATATAGTCATTCAATTGATTCTAGCGTGTTATGGAACCATTATTCTTCACTTCCATGGGTTTAAATCAAATAAAGTTTCTAGCTTAGTTTGGCAAACTTTATTTAGGAGCTTATAACTTATTTTAAACTACTAATAAGTTATAAGCTCTGTTTGGTAATAAATTATTTTGAAATAGTAGTACCCTCCTAATGAAGGAGATTCGCAATACTCTTGTTACTTCATTATGGGATGCTTTTAATAGGTAAACAAACCTATTTAAATTTTAAATCAACACCACCTCCATTGAGACTCAATCTCATGACCTCCTGTGGGAGAGTCACTACATATCATCTGAGCACAAGGTGCTTGGCAACATAGCTTATATATAATTCAATAGTAATACGTAATTTCATTTTTAAGCTATTTATGTGTTGAGTGTGTTGATTTCATTATTAAACTTAAAAAAAATAATTGTAACTTTTTTTTTTTCAAAAAAAAAAAGAAGAAGTTGTAGAACCTTGTATAACGTAATTCGATATGATGCGTGCATTGTCGCCTTCTCCTTAGCCGGAGAAGGCTAAATTTTTTTTAAATTTTCTTTTTTAAAGTTGAGTCGCCTTCTCCGGCGAAGGAGAAGGCGACCCAGTTGGGTTTCCTTCTCCTTCTTTCCTTCTCCGGCGACGGAGAAGGCAACCCAACTGGGTTGCCTTCTCCTTCGCCGGAGAAAGCCATGCCTCTTTTTTTTTTTTTTTTTAAAGTTCATATTGTCGCCTTCTCCTTCGCTGGAGGGCCAATTTTTTTTTTTTTTTAAAAGTTGATTCGCATTTCGGAAATGCGTATTATGTATAAAATACATCATAGGCATTTCCGAAATGCGTTTAAGTTTCGTATTTAAAAAAAAAAATTTAAACTCAACCGCATTTAGGAAATGCGGTTTTCGCAATCTTGTCAAAAATTTTTTTGTTTGCTTTTTTTGTCAAAAAACCCATTCTTTCGTATTTTTGTCAATTTCCCATGAGATGACCCCGGGGTCGACCCATGAGGTTCACCGGCCAACCTCATGGGGTCGACTTAGGCCCGAGGCGGCCTAGCTTGGTGGCCCCGGGGTCGGCCCAGCTGGGTGGGCTCAACCTCGGTTGGGCTCGGGTCGACCCCCGCACTCCTGCTCCGGGTTAGCCCACGACAAGCCCAAGTATGATTTATCCATCATCAGTCCCCCACTCTTTGAGCTGCGAGAAGTCGTCAGCGAAAGAGAGTAGTCTTGCTCCGACCTTGCTAAGCATCAACTCTTCACCTTGAGCCCCTCCCTTTGAGCTCTTTCTCTTGAGATATTGGACAAGCTCTTCGACTTGAGCTCTCCACAATGGGCTCTTTAACTAGGACTCCATAACTTGAGCACCTTGAGATGAGCTCTATGGCTTGAGGTCTAACCTTGCTTCAGATGACCTCCAGAGCTTAGGGTCGTGTTGAGCTTGTGCTTGACTTGATCTTGGACTCAAGGGGGTTGGCCAAGCTGACCCCGCGGAGGGGTCGGCAAAGGTGACCCTGCGGAGGAGTCTACCAAGATGACCTCGCGGAGGGGTCGGCCAAGATGACCCCGTAGAGGGGTTTGGCCAAGATGACCCCTCGAAGAGGTCGACCAAGATGACCCTGTGGAGGGGTTTAAAACAAACCGATGTTGTATGTATTCATATTATTTTTTTAAAAAAATTTATACGTATACATACAACGTCCGTTCGATTTAAACCGATGTCGTATGTTCGTTTTATTTATTTTTTCACATATGACGTCGATTTTTAAGAGGCAACCGACGTTGTTAGTATAATTATAAAAATAATTTGGCACCTGAGTTAATGTCATATGCGGTCCTCCGAGTATAGTGATTTTGTCACGTTTAGTCCTAAACTTTCAAATCGACCACTTATGGTCCTTCGACTTTCAAATTGCTATCATTAGTGGTCTAAGTTAACCACCCATGCATAATCCTTCAACTTTCAAAATTTAACCAGTCGCGGTCTTCCTGTAAGGACCATATGTGGTTAAAATTTGATAGTTGAAGAACCATGAGTGGTTCACTTAGACCACAAATGGTAACAATTTGAAAGTTGAATGACCACGGATGGTCAATTTGAATGTTTAGGACTAAACGTCTAAACGTGGCAAAGCCACTTTACTCGTAGGACCCCAGATGATATTAACTCTTTGGCGCCTTCACTCAAATCTAAAACCGACGTTGTATGTACGTTTTATTTATTTTTCATTTTTAGCTTTCCCTTGTGCATCCGGTGATTGCACACAATATTTAAATTAATTGTATTCTTTTAGAAATTTGTTGAGTTAGTGTTAACAAAGATTTAATTATATTGGCAGAGGTTTAATTAGTGTTAAGTAGCATTTAACTATCTACTTAATTAATTTAATGTCTTGACTACCAATTTGCTTTAATTATTAATTAATTTATTATTTTAGAAAGTCTTTTTTAATGTATAAGGGTTGGATAACAGCATCCCCTCAAGCTCTTATATAGGTTGCCGACCATCAAAGCCTCCGCAAATAATACCATGATGGACTTGTCGTCCATGTTTTCGACCTCGACCTCCTCAGCCGGCCACCGTACGTAATAAGAAGTCAAAGAGGGCATTGTCGGATCTCTGATTTACTGAGGCTAGGTGGGAGAAATGTTTCTTAGTCTTTCTTCCCAGGGCAAAGTGGGTTATGAATTTGACTGCGAAGTCGTGGAATGAATCGATGTTCGCGGTTGGTAACCCGATGAACCAACGTTGGGGCCGCCCCCGTGGATAGAGAAAAATGCCCTACAAATCATTGAACGTTTCAGTAAAAAAAAAAAAAAGAGTCAATTTAATATAATTGTTGCAAAATTTTAAGTTTGCAATATTTATAAACTAAACCTGCCTATTTTTCCTTTATTTTTCAGCCACGTACCCTCAATCGTTGATCTACTTAGATGAATAGATCATATCGATCCTCACTTTTACGTGAGATCATGTTCTCACTTGAACCCTCCTTTTATAATGAACTTCTTGATGATTTTTGAAGCTTGAAACTAACAACATAGCTTATTTCATATCCCTCTAAGGATCCAACACATCCCACAAGTAACCGCAAATTATACCATGCACCGTGGTGGACGTAGCAGTGTGCACCAAGAATCAAAACGACGTCGTTTTGTCCATTAGCCAGTAAGTGGGCGTTATTTTGGGATTGACGTCCGTTTCCTCCGTTAACTTCCTAATATATATAGAAAGAAAAAAAAAACACACAGCGAATTTGAATTGTTTGTTGTTTGGCGGTTATCGCGATCTTCTTCTCCGATCGTAGCTATTGGATTCGCAAGCATTAGGGTATGGAAGGCGTCAATTCGCAGAAGGATCTGGTTGCGACTGAAGAACTCGATGTTCCGGTTGGATTGGCTATTTCAGGCGATGATCCGGTTGGATTGGCTATTTCAGTCGATGATCCGGCTGGATTGGATATTTCAGGCGATCGTAATCCAGGTTTTTTATGTTTGGTTTTGCGATTTTGTTTGTGTTTATGAAAATCAATGAATTCGCATGCTTTGGTTCGTGTGGTTTGATTATTTGATTCTGTTTTTAGGATTGTTCTATGATATAACTATGCGGTTGGGGAGGGTAGAATATGAGTTTTCTTTATTATGAGTATTATTTTAACGAACTATGAGTATTGCAGGCAATGTTTATGTGTATTCATTGTATGTGTATGTGAAAACAGAGGGTGTATTATGTTTTGTTTTATCGAATGTGATTGTGGTGGTTCTTTTTGAATATTCTGTGTATTCATTTGAATTCAATATGTGTATTGTGGTCACAGAGTTTGTGTATTCATGTTAGCTGTAATGTAAACACAAGGTGATGTGTGTTTTGTATTTTGGGGTCCAAAGATTCTGTGTATTGTCGGTATACACTATG
>CP025658.1:5494711-5533642 GCA_003576665.1 Ipomoea trifida | reverse complement strand
CAGCTTATCAAAAAGCTAATTTTACCAAACACTTTTAAGCATAACAGCTCGCTTAACAATTCTCCAGATTTCAGCTTCGAGCTTATAGTATTTCAGTTTTCAGCTACTTTTCAGCTTTCAGCTACCTTTTCAACTAGGTTTGCCAAACATAGCCTATATTGACGACAATTTTAATTTTAATGTTTAAAAGTATATTTTACACATTTAGTTGATTAGTTCTACACTTCTAGTGACAAGTGTGCTAATTAATTTGACGACAATTTTAATTTTAATGTTTAAAAATATATTTTACACATTTAGTTGATTTTTTTTTGAAAACACACATTTAGTTGATTAGTTCTACACTTCTAGTGACAAGTGTGCTAATTAATTTGATTTTTTTTTATTTAGCATAAATGTAAAGGAGATCAGAAGAGATATTCTTATAAGCAAGTTAAAGCATTCAAAGAGCTCAATCGTCAATGTTGGCTTTAATAGTTACATTTTCAACCAAATGAAACACAAAGAGCCAATATCGCCTCCACTGAGACTCGAACCCACCCCCTCCCATATGTGAGTACAACCGGGTGCCACTAGACCACACTGTCTTTATTCCATTTAGTTATGGCATGACCATTTTTGTAATTACTATACAATTGTTATTAGTAGATTATTACAATATATTTACTCAATATTGAAATTGTAATAATTATCAAAAATTGTGATTACCAAAATCTATTTATTCCATATAAGTGTGTGAGAGCGGGATTGCCTGAATTCTACATTACATAACATTTAGTCATTGAAGCAACGATTTGATTTTTTCAAATAAGCATAGCCGTTGAAGTAACGATCTAATTCCACAAGATTACTGATACTAAATGCATAGAAAATACCTTTTCTATATGTTCCTTGGATTTGGATATTCTTCTCCAAACATTCTTATTTTCATTTTTTTTTTTGGTATATGAACTCTCTATAGTTTATTAGAAAGTTAAGGGGCAAGACTTTTATGGTTGAAAATCGATATAAATGCAAACACCTCTTAATTAGCATTCTTTATAATTTATATGCATGGTGTGATAATCTGTCGTATATGTAACTAAATAGGAAAAACATAAATTGTAAAATTGAGCAATGGATTGGAAGTTTAATGAAAAGATCGAAATGAATAGTTTGCTAAAATAGGAAAACTATTCTTTGATAATTGTTATATGTTAATATATTAAAATTATTATTTTCATATATATATATATATATATATATATATATATATATATATATATATATTAAAATTATTGAATTACTAGTGAATTAGTTTATTCTAATGCAAATTAATATTCATTAATGAAAAGGAGACTTAGAGGGAGGAGTAGTATCACATTCCTTACAAACATTCAAAAAAATTACCATAAATTTTTACCCATTACGTGCTAATTGGGCAAGTATAATTTAATGGGCATTCAAAAATTCAGAGATGAAAGGGTGCAGACGAAAGTGAAGGCTTCACTTATTCGAGTCGAAGACACAAGAGATTGGAGGGAGATGAGAATATGTTGCTGGAAAATAGATTTTTGTGGAACCCACAAAAAAAAAAAATGCTTCGTGTACTCGCTTAGCACACCTCTCGCACCCAGTTGGCACGTTCACTGCACGCACCAACTAGACACGTGGTAGGCAGTACGTTTTTAAAATTTTGCGTTTTTCTTTTATTTTTTCCCTTTTTTTTTTCCTCCTTTGAAGCTACAGATTGGTTAGGACGATTTGCATTTGGGGGTGGACGACGAGGACACATCTTGACCCTCACTCAGCTTACTATGTTAAATTGGAAAATTAAAGATCAAATGAAGGGTATATATAAGACAAACAAAATTAAGATGGGTGTAAAGAATAATTAAATCAAATAATTAACTCAATATCGAAGCGCGATGCCAACCAATCTACACAAAATAAAAAGTGAAACGTAAAACGCGTATTTAAATCAAGTTATTATTAGATTATACATTTATACTATACTTACATGTAATTACCAAAATCTATTTACTACATATTTTTAATGTTCGATCTCCTAAATAGTCAATATTGAAATCATATTTATTTGGACCGTTTAGTAGAGCTTATTTAGGAGCTTATAGCTTATTTTAAACTACTAATAGCTAAAACCTCTGTTTGGTAATGTTTTCAAAATAAGCTAGTAGCTTAAAATAAGAGCTTATTTTGAAAAGCTATTTTAGGCAGCTTTTTAAAAATAAGCTAGTAGCTTTTTTTAACTTTTTTTTCAATCTTTATCCTTATTATTTTAAATAAATGACATTCTTTACCCCTCCCAATTAAAATACTTTTGATATTTTCTCTTCAATATATGTTTGGTTATAATTTCAATTTGACATTTGTGTTTGAACATTATGAAGTAGCAATATTGTTGCGAATCTCCTTCATCTCAGTAGAGGTCTGACTTAAACTTTCGTTGGTGGAGGTATTACTACTTGAATCTTGAAGTTCATTGGGCGGTATGTAATCTGGATGCTGCTCAAGCACATTAAACATCATGTCATCTTGTGAATTCTTCTGAATATAATTATGTAAGGCAAATGTGGCCATAATAACATCAATTTGGGTCTCCACACTAAACTGTGGCATTTTAGCAAGTATCTTCCATCTCTTCTTCAATACTCCAAACGACCTCTCAATACAACTTCGAAGAGAAGAATGTGCACGATTGAATGCTTCTTGGCCGGTTGCAAACTGCGGAGTGAGGTGGCTGATGGGCGATGCTTCTGCGGAGAGTGAATGAAGATGAAGCGATTAGCGTGAAAATTGCGAATAAATAAGAATAGAAAAGGGTTTTAATTGGGAAGGGTAAATGATGTCATTTCTTTAAAATAATAAGGTTAAAGATGAAAAAAAAGTTAGGAAGCTAATAGCTTATTTTGAAACGCTATCTTAGGTAGCGTTCAAAAATAAGCTCCTATTTTAAGCTACTAGCTTATTTTAGGAACATTATATTACCAAACAGAGCTTATAGCTTATTAGTAGCTTAAAATAAGCTATAAGCTTCTAAATAAGCTCTGCCAAACAGAGCCTTAGTAATGTTCTTAAAATAAGCTAGTAGCTTAAAATAAGAGCTTATTTTGAAAACATACTTTAGGTAGCTTTTCAAAAATAAGCTAGTAGGTTTTTAATTTTTTTTCCATCTTTATCCTTATTATTTTAAATAAATGGCATCTTTTATCCTCCCAGTTAAAATCTTTTTGGCCTTTTCTCTTCAATATTTTTGGTTGTAATTTCAATTTGGTATTTGTGTTTGAACATTAATTTTTGTATGAACTAATCTTATGAATTATAAACATTTTATTTTACTTTATATATTTTCAAATATATGTTCTTACTTTATATTTTATTAAAATATATTTATTTCATTATTTTATATTTTAATATATAAACAAACATATTTAAATTCAAAACTATTTAAATTGTATGAAGATGTCTTTTTTTTTTTGGTACATTTATCAGCTTATAAAAAGCTATTTTTAACAAACACTTTTAAGCATAATAGCTAGCTTAACAGCTCTTTAGATTTCACCTCGAATCTTATAACTTTTCAATTTTCAGCTATTTTTCAGCTAGGTTTGCCAAACATAGCCTTGGTATTTAAATTGTGATTACCAAAATCTATTTACTCCATTTTTTAAATTAATTATTTATATTGCATTGAATACATTCAATTATGTTTTTAGAGTTTTTTTTTTTGTTTTATCTTCTTCTTCTTTTTTTTTTTTTTTTTTTTTTTTTTTTTTTTTTTTTTTGCATAGATTCTATAGTATTATTGATTAAAAAAATAGTTTATTTCGCTTCACCTAACATGCATTTAGAGTGCTTTCAGGTAGCAGTTGTGTTTGTCTTTGGATCGGGAAACAAAAGGGGAACCTCAATGACGGAGTCAGAAATCTTTTTTAGTGGGGGCGAAATAAAAAGAAAATGATACACTTAGTGATCGAACCATAAGTATTGTTGACTAAGGAGAAGAAAAAAATACATTAAAACACAATAAAAACTATTCAAAACAAAAACATATATAGTTCAAATAGAAATTATATTATAAATCACTCATGTCACTATACATATAAAGAATCCAATTAGAATTAAAATAATTTTTATTGCGTTTTAATGTATTTTTATTTTTATTTTATTCCTAATCAACAATATTAATATTTAAAAGAAAACTCCAATGTTACACATAAACAATCCAATTAGAATTAGAAATTAATCTCATAAATCACAATTATAATTTTTTTTATCCCTAGTTAACATTTAACAATATTTAAAAGAAAACATTAACAAAAATCTAACCATCTAAGCTAATTTATCCTTTGATTAAATTTTTGTACATTTAATATTCATACAATTATAATTTTTTTATCCCTAGTTAACATTTAACAATATTTAAAAGAAAACATTAACAAAAACCTAACCACCTAACCTAATTTATCCTTTGATTAAATTTTTTGTACATTTAATATTCATACACATTCTCTGTATATATAAAGGCCTATACATAATAATAGTAATATATATATATATATATATATATATATATATATATATATATGGTAGAGTTCAAGTGTGGCCGCGTCTTAACGTGTGAACAATGCGGCCTCACTATTATGTATACAGATATACACCACTCAGTGTTAGAAAATGCACCACACAAATATGCACCATTAGGTACACATCACCAAAAAACACACCACTAGGTATGCAAATATACACCACACAGTGTTAGCAAATGCACCATTAGGAGCAGGGGAGTTATGGTGCATTATTTTGGGTGTGTGGTGTGTTTTGTGTATTTTCATTGTGGTGCATTTTATAACATTGAGTGGTGCATTTTCTAACATTGAGTGGTGTGAACCGCATCGACCGCACGGGAAGGCGCGACCACATTTGAATAGATTTCTATATATATATATATATATATATATATATATATATATATATATATATATATATAATGATGGGGCGGGGGGAGAGTATATATGGTGGTTATACGCGAACTACCATATATACTGTATATGTTTATTATTTTTTGAAATAAGTATGGTATATATGGCGGTTATACACCTCATCGCAATATAGATTATATTTTTTTTAAAAAGAATTATTTATAGTATATACGGCAGTTATACGCTAATCGTCGTATATACAATATTTTTTTATTTTATTAAATATATATAGAATATACAGTAGTTATACGCAAACCGCCGTATATATTATATTTGTTTTTTATTTTTTGAAATATTTATCGTATATACATACGGCGGTTATAGGTGCGCCTAACTTTCATATACGCTATCTTTAATTATTTCATTTTTTAAAAAATAGTTATAATATATACAGCGGTTATACTATAGAGTTTTCGGGTTAATGTGAAAAAATAGTTATATTAAAGTATGAAAATTTATCGAGCAAATACCAATTTTGATCCCACGACTATTAGCAAAATGACAATTTTGATCCATATGTTTCATTTCTACCAATTTTGGTTCCACGACTATTGTTTTAGTACCAATTTTCATCCACGACTATTGTTTTAGTGCCAAAATTTATCGCGCCGGTCACCCATCCGTTTAAAACGTGCAAAAATCTAAAATTGTTAAGCGTATTTTTATCATTTTCAACTTAATATCTTAATTTGAGTATAAATAAATGGATTTAAGTCCTAAAATCGATCAAAATTCGCAGTTTTCCTCCTCATTTTACCTTAATTTGAGGAGGAGAATTGTGAATTATGATTGATCTTAGGGCTTAAATCTCTTTATTCATGCTCAAATTGGGATATTGAGTTGAAAATGACGAAAATACTTTCAAAAATTTTAGATTTCGGCACGTTTTAAACGGATGGGTGACTGGCGCGATGAATTTTGGCACTAAAACAGTAGTCGTGATACCAAAATTGGTACTAAACAATAATCGTGGGACCAAAATTGGTAGAATTGAAACATGTGGACCAAAATTGTCATTTTGTTAAAAGTCGTGGGACCAAAATTGGTATTTGCTCAAAATTTATGTATGAACAGAGTTTTCCGATTTAGGCAAACTAATTCATTTCTTCACATTTCAAAAAAAAAAAATTTCATTTATTCACATTAAACTCACCAATCCATTGCTCACTTTTACAACTTATGTTTTCCTATTTAGTTACATACAGTATGGACTATTATCACACCATGCACATAAGGAATGCTAATTAAGAGGCGTTTGCATGCATTTACATCAATTTTTAACCATAAATTAAAATCCTTGCCCCTTTCTAATAAGCTATAGAGAGTTCCTATATAGGGAATTGAGAGAAATATGAAAATAAGAGTAATTGGAAAAAGAGATTCAGATCCAAGGCTTATATGGAAATATATTTTCTGTGTATTTTGTATTCGTAATCTTGTGGAATTTGACCGTTCAACGGCTATTCTTATCTCAAAAATTATAACGTTGTTGCTTCAACGGCTATTCTTATCTGGAAAATTATAACGTTGTTGCTTTAACGGCTATTCTTATATGAAAAATTATAACGTTATTGCTTTAACGACTATTCTTATCTGGAAAATTATAACGTTGTTGCTTTAACGGCTATTTTTAATTGAAAAATTATAACGTTGTTGCTTCAACGGCTTTTCTTATCTGGAAAATTATAACGTTGTTGCTTTAACGGCTAAATGTGACATAATGGTGAAAAATAATACCGTTCAACGGCTTAATATTAAGTAGGTGATGTTAATTTAGAATGTAATCGCAGCAATTCAGGCAATTTTTTTGATCTCCATGCCCCCACACACATTTATATAAAAACTGCTAACCTATTGTTTACTCATCTGATCTAGGGTCTTATATATACCCTTCATTTGATAGGATCTTCAATTTTACAATCTAAGATAGTGAGTTGAACGAGGGTCATGATGTGTACTCGTCATCCACCCCGAAATGCAAATGGTGCAGCTTCCTCCCCAACACAAGGTGGTTCCCATGGCCAATCCAAAGCCGCCAAACGTAAGCGTGGCCCTTCCTTCCCTTCGCCAAAACCTTACTACTATCGTCTATCGCCTAGACCCTAATGTGGCTCAAACCATAAAGCCCAGAATTTCCCCCTTATGCATTTCCAAAGCCATAGACCTTTTAGGGCCAAACATTGAGATTATCAACCCGAGTCCTGAAATCTCGATCGTCGATCATTGCTCTGCCGAAGCCAATCCCTTAGAAGTAGGTGTGCACTACAACTCGATCAAGTGCGGCCTTCGCTTTCCTCTCCACCCTTTCGTTTCAGAATTTCTGAACACCCATCAAATCATACCTGCTCAGTTAGCCCCTAACGGGTACAAATTCCTAGTCGTTTTTCTGAACATTTGTAAGGAATGCGATATTCCTCCCTCCCAGTCTCTCTTCCATTATTTGTTCACTGTTGAAGCTGGCACAAAGGTTGAAACCCAGAGCTTTGTCACCGTCTCCTCCCGTCGTGGTCTTAAATTTGTGACTGGCATTCCCTCCTCCCATAGTGGCTGGAAAGAAAGGTTTTTCAAAGTCCGACTCCCAGAGTCTCAAATATGTTTCCCTAATGTCTGGGCCACCCGTCTTATCCATTTCCCCATGCCGGAAGAAACGCCTGAACTCTTGTCCCATGTAAAGAAAATAACCAGTGTTCCTCGCTCCTGTAATTCCTATGCCAGTAAGCAGAAAATTGACATCCTATATGGGCTTAAAGAAGCTGAAGCTGATGAAACTGTAGCTGATGAACCACCAAATGTAGAATCCATACCAGTAGCTGATCTTATGGAGCCCAAACCCGAGGTTATTGAGGTTGAGGAGCAATCTACTAAAGAAATGGCTGAGAAAATCAAGGCTTTGGAGGCCCAAGTGTTTTTTGCTAGAGAAGCTGGGGTTGAAGACTTCAAGAAGTCCAAAGAATTTGAGCAATCTGCACTACAGTATATGCATCAAAATGTGGAGGCGTTTGTGGGTTGGGAGCTTGCTGACGAGGCCCGTCGTGAAGCTTTTTTCAGAATTGTGGATGATCATCCTGCTTCCATAGAGAAGAAGGCCCGAGAAGAAGTAGCAGCCTATTACAAATATCCATTGCCATAAGTGTTAATTAGGTTATGTTGTCTGTATGCAACTCGTGCCGTTATGTAATTGCGGCGAGCTGAGCTGAGCTTCCCTCATTTTGGACATAAGCTTTTAAAAATTGTATTATGGGAGCTCGTTTAATTTAGTATTTTCTGCTTTAATTTAATTTGTTTGTGTTGGTTTGCTTCAGGGCCGGATTTTAGGGCGTGCAAGACGTGCGACCGCACAGGGCCCCAAAATTTTGAGGGCCCCTAGCCCTGCCCTGGCATGATAGTTAGTATATGTATTTGTGAATATATTGGTTCAAAATTAGGTTTTTTTACATTTTTCTCTTTAACAATTTTTCTTCAATTCGCAGTTTATTTATACTTTGATAGGGCCTCACTTAGTTATTAGCACAGGGCCCCGCAAATCAAAAAATCGGCCCTGGTTTGCTTTAATTTAATTTGTTTGTTTTGTTTTCTTGCTTATTTGGGATCCATTTCTTACCAATCACTACATAATTTAACAGACTCTATTTTGTCAAATGGTATATGTTTATTGTTGAAGTCGACTTCTACAAATTTATCTTAGGCTGGCTCTGATCTTAGAGCTTGCATTGTCACAACCTCAAACAACATTTTGATACTTTGTGGTTTCCGTTTTGTTTCTAGACCAGTAAATAAGCTTACTCATGTTTTGACAACGGTTACTAGTTTTCAATCTGGTCAACCTACGTTGTATTCAACATTTTGATTGTTAATGTTTAATCTATCCTTTTCTTTCAAAAAAAAAAAAAAAAAGACTCTATCTATGCCTCCTTAGTTTCACCTTATTTTTCAGTGCAAAATTGGGTCTAATAGGATATACTTGTATTTTGCTCTTTCAAAGTCCCCTTGACTCAATCTATTGAGGCAGTATTCACTCTTTGTGTTTCAGTAAGTTGAGAAAGTAGTTATGAATAGATACTGCAGATCTAGTGTGGCTGATTTTGACTCTAAAGAATACCTCAATAAGAATTCTCATAAAAAAAAAACAAAAAAAAAACAAAAAAAAAAAAAAAACAAAAAACAAAACAAAAATGCAACCACAAACAAAGTGCCTTTCTAGACTATAGGAGGGATATGATGAACAATATTGTAAGAAAACTTCAATGAGATTTTAGTTTCCATGCATTAATTGGTTTAACTTTAATTGTATAAAGTTTTATATCTTATGTAATTAAAATACAGAGTGAATTGTGTGTGGGGTGTGTGTATGTGATTTTTTTTTGGTAGTTATTAATGCGTTGTGTATTTAATAGTGTTGAATTTTCACTTTCTCAATTAATTTTTTTTTGTAATATTATGTATTAGTGATGCGATTGGGGTAGTTAAGTACTTAAGTTAAACACTTCAATTCAAATATTCAATTGTGTCAATCTATAAAATATTATGTAATTCGAATTTTGAATGTTTTTTCATATGAAAATGTCAATATTAGTGTAAGTGATAATATAGTCATTCACTTGATTCTAACGTGTTGTAAAACCATTATTTTTTTTTAAAGATAAACGTAGCTATTCCATTAATTCATAACATAAAACGTTTACATCAACGATCAATGAAATTGTAACTCATTCCTTACGGTCAGACATAGAAACAACTTTTCTAACTATGCTATAGAAAACTTGAATGTTCCTTCCGGGAGCTTAAAGCTTCATCAAAGATCTAGGTCTTCGTCATCATTCTTTTTTGTTCGCCCAAGATAAGATCAACACTTGCCGAAACCAAACTAAACGATTTATGCTAATGAAAATGAAAAGCTCGTGAAAGTAACGAGAGGAAAAATGCTCGTGAAAGTAACGAGAGGAAAAATGCTCGTGAAAGTAACGAGAGAAAAACACAATAATAGAGAAAATAAAAAGTGGGTAAAGTCAAAGTAGGGTTGGGAGTTCAAGACTACCAACACAAACCCCAATACCTACCTACTATTATTTTATTCAAAGGGAAAGAAAACGGAAGAAGAAGATCTGTAGCGGTGGTCGGAGGCGGACGGAGCTGCGACGGTGGTCAGGGCAGAAGAAGAGTAAGAGCAAACGTAGAAGGAGACCAAAACCGCCGGCTCAAAGCTCCATTAGAGCTCCGGTCAGAGGCCGGCGGTGGAAGCCGAATGTTGTAAAACCATTATTTTTCCCTCCCGATCCATTGGTTTAAATAAACTGAAGTTGGGAACAAAAGAAATAAATAAATAAACTGAAGTTTCTATCTATAATTCAATATAATTAATGTGTTGAGTACTTTGATGCCATTATTAAATCTTGTGTAGCAGATTTTGACTCTAAAAATACCTCTATATGAATTCTATAAAAACAAAAAAAAAAAAAAAAAAAAAAAAAAAAAAAAAAAAAAAAAAAAAACAAAAAAAAAAAAACAAAACAAAACAAAAAAGCAACCACAAACAAATTGCATTTCTAGTCTATAGAAGAATGAACAATAGTGCAAGAAAACTTCATTGATGGGATTTTTGTTACATTTTTGTGCGCCCAAGTTAAATATAATATTAAACATTAGAGTGGTTGTCAGCTAGGGATTACTTCAATTTCCTAGTGAGCATGTGCTCTCAATTATTGGTAGCTACCTTGGGCGCAACTCAGTATGTTTTTGTTTCTAATTTTTTCTATAAAATCATTTTAATTAATAGCAACATATCAAAATAATAGAGTTATATATATTGATGGGTTTAATTAACCCGGGTAGGCCGAATCACTAAACCCGATAAGATTATAGGGGGTATGACAAGTAATGGCCGGATCAAAGGGGTTTAAAACAAACCGATGTTGTATGTATTCATATTATTTTTTTAAAAAAAAATGCATACGTATACATACAACGTCCGTTCGATTTAAACCGATGTCGTATGTTCGTTTTATTTATTTTTTTCACATATGACGTCGGTTTTTAAGAGGCAACTGACGTTGTTAGTATAATTATAAAAATAATTTGGCACCAGAGTTAGTGTCATATGCGGTCCTCCGAGTATAGTGATTTTGTCACGTTTAGTCCTAAACTTTCAAATCGACCACTTATTGTCCTTCGACTTTCAAATTGCTATCATTAGTGGTTTAAGTTAACCACCCATAGTCCTTCAACTTTCAAAATTTAACTAGTCGCGGTCCTCCTGTAAGGACCATAGGTGGTTAAAATTTGATAGCTGAAGGACCATGAGTGGTTCACTTAGACCACAAATGGTAACAATTTGAAAGTCGAAGGACCACGGATGATCAATTTGAATGTTTAGGACTAAACGTCTAAACGTGGCAAAGCCATTTTACTCGGAGGACCCCAGATGGTATTAAATCTTTGGCGCCTTCACTCAAATCTAAAACCGACGTTGTATGTACGTTTTATTTATTTTTCTTTTTTAGCTTTCCCTTGTGCATCCGGTGATTGCACACAATATTTAAATTAGTTGTATTCTTTTAGAAATTTGTTGAGTTACTGTTAACAAAGATTTAATTATATTGACAGAGGTTTAATTAGTGTTAAGTAGCATTTAACTATCTACTTAATTAATTTAATGTCTTGACTACCAATTTGTTTTTTTTTTTTTTTAATACAACTGACCCTATTACATTGTAGTATCTGTTCATCTATACTTTTCTCAACCTGTTGAAGCACAAAGAGTCAATTTCGAGATCTCCACCACTGAGACTCGAACTCATGACCTCCCATCTGAGGGTGGCCACTACATGCCAATTTGCTTTAATTATTAATTAATTTATTATTTTAGAAAGTCTTTTTAATGTATAAGAGTTGGATAACAGCATCCCCTCAAGCTCTTATATAGGTCGCCGACCATCAAAGCCTCCGCAAACAATACCATGATGGACTTGTCGTCCATGTTTTCGACCTCGACCTCCTCAGCCGGCCACCGTACGTAATAAGAAGTCAAAGAGGGCATTGTCGGATCTCTGCTTTACTGAGGCTAGGTGGGAGAAATGTTTCTTAGTCTTTCTTCCCAGGGCAAAGTGGGTTATGAATTTGACTGCGAAGTCGTGGAATGAATCGATGTTCGCGGCTGGTAGCCCGATGAACCAACGTTGGGGCCGCCCCGTGGATAGAGAAAAATGCTCTACACATCGGATATTGAATGTTTCAGTAAAAAAAAAAGAAGTCAATTTTATATAATTGTTGCAAAATTTTAAGTTTGCAATATTTATAAACTAAACCTGCCTATTTTTCCTTTATTTTTCAGCCACGTACCCTCAATCGTTGATCTACTTAGATGAATAGATCATATCGATCCTCACTTTTATGTGAGATCATGTTCTCACTTGAACCCTCCTTTTATAATGAACTTCTTGATGATTTTTGAAGCTTGAAACTAACAACATAGCTTATTTCATATTCCTTGATAAGGATCCAACACATCCCACAAGTTACAACTGCCAACAAAATGAAATTATCAATTCTTTCTTAATTGATCAATCAACTAATAATTGACTTTTTAGGTGATGAATGAGAAAAACCAGCAGCCACAATACAAATGTATACACTGAATAAACTTTACTTTCTGACTCTATTCGATAAATTTTTTTTTTTTTTAATGCTACTGACATTCGATAAAAAATTAGAAATAAGTAAAGTAAGTTAGGTTGCCACAACTAACCAACTTAAAAAAAAAAAACAAAAAACAAAAAACAAAAACAAAACACTAATAATAAGTTACAATTGTCTATCAACAATAGTTATTGCGAGAATCGTGGTCCACACAAACATGTGGATCACAGCCCAAAAACAACATTGTTTCGTGTAATTTTTTTACGAACTCACTACAACATACATTTTTATAAGACATTATGTACATTATTCTAATACATAAAGTATATTATTCCAATTCATAAAATTCAACGATATCATTTTGAATCCTGATTATACAACTGTGTGGATCAGAGGATTCACATCAGGGGTGAATGCACAGTTATTTAGGAAATAATACCAACATGGCAAGTGAGAGAAGAGGTAAGAGATCAGAATGCAAAATCATCTCTTGCAAAACAAAAGTTCATGGCAGAAAATTAAAGTGAGTCCCACACAGCTTTTGTGCGTGGCCATGGTTGAAAAAATCGCTAGACGCTCCTCGGGCGCTCGGGGAGCGCCTAGCGCCTAGGCGGGAATTAATTGGTGCCTAGGCGCCAATGTTTTTTTTTTTTTTTTTTTTTTTAAATTTGTTTAAGTATTTTTAATTTTTTAAAGACTAATAATTATAAATTATATAATACTTTAATAGTTAATACTAAAATATTTAATATTAACCTAAAAAATATCGAGAGCTTGTACAATTTAGAGTTATTTCGCTCAAAACGATGTTATTTTAAGTGAAAAACTCACTAAAAAAAACAAAATAACAATAGTTAATTGGCCGACTAGGCGGCCTAGGAGGTGCCTAGGAGGTCTAGTCGGCGCCTAAGAGACCTAGGTGGTCAGCGCCTAAACGGCCTAGACAGAACTTAGGCGGTCGCCTAGACCACCATTTAAGATGATACGCTAGGTGGCCGATCGGCGCCTAGTGTCTAGACAGAAATTAATCGGCGTCTAGACTAAATTTTTGCAACATTGTGCATGGCTGTCACTTGCGCCCACGCGCATGCTCTCATAATTGGCCTTGGGTCAACTAATTGAATTATACAGCAGCATACTAGCGGCTATCAAACAAGCTACAGCTGGCAAGAGTTATGGTTGGATTAGTAAGAGGTCAAAACTGCCCACAAATTTGGACCAGTTTGAAAGCATGCATATATTATTGAATGCAGGGATATAGTTGGACAAACCTATAAATATAAGCCCCTACTACATGTACTCCACCTCACTACTCGGCAAAATTTCAGTCTACTTTCTGCTTTTGCGATAAATTGAAGAAGCTAAGCATGAACAAATTTATCCCACGCTTTCTTCTCCTTACACTCTCTCTTGCTTCACTTTCGTCGCTCGTCTTCAGCGCTGAGACCACTCCCGATTACTTCTTCATCATTTTCCAAGTATGTATCTTCTTCCTTTATATTAACAATGGTGATTTATTTTCTTTATAATTAGTGTAAATCTTGTGGTTAATCAGTGGCCAAAGTCAAAATGTGAAAGCAAAGAAGGTTGTTGTCTCCCCAAGAAAGGAAAGCCTGTGTTAAATGATTTCATCATTTCTGAGTTCAAAGGAGTTTATGCCCAAGAGGGGTCGGTTCCAGAAAATTGCACAACCACAACCAAATTCCAGCCATCTAAGGTAACACAATTCTTTTAATACTCAGCCTGGGTAAAAGATTTCAATTCAATTAAGTAGAATCTTGTTGGGTAGTATATTAAAATAAGAAGGAAAAATAGTCAAATAGGCCATTGAACTTATCGCTTTTGTGCAATTGGGCCATTGAACTTAAAAAGTGTGCAATTCAACCATCAAACAAGTGAAATTTGTGCAATTGGACCATTTTTACAACAATGTTCAGATAAAATCCAATTATATTACTAACATATATGTATTAAGAGTGGCATTTTCTTATACCATACTAGTTGGGAGTTAATATTGAAATGTTTTTAACTCAAATTGAATTAAAAATTTTTGTAAAAATGGTCCAATTGCACAAATTTCACTTGTTTGATGGTTGAATTGCACACTTTTTAAGTTCAATGGCCCAATTGCACAAAAGCGATAAGTTCAGTGGCCTATTTGACACTTTTTCCAAACAAGAATTATAGTATTGGAATATATATACATTGAAGCATGATCAAATGAGAATCATTGTTCTTGTGAGAACTGCATAATTAGACTTTACGGGTTGCACAATCAGGCACTATAAGTTGCACAATCCAAAATACAAAAGTAGTTACAGAAATGCGGGTTTCTAGATTGCACAATCATTTATTCATGAATGTACAATCAAGCATTTTAAGTTGCACAAAAGCTAGTTTGTATGTTTCCACTAGAAGTAGTTATCATATGATCCTGATTATATTTATATGGAGAGAGGTGTCAGCATAAATAAGAATTAGTGCTTAAGAGAAAGCTAAAGAGCCATTCTAATCATCCATCTTAAAGGTCAATTGTTGTGAATCAAGGAAAAAGCATAATGAAAATTTAGTAATTATCTCAAAGTTGGAGTGTACTCTATAGTCTATAATACTATTAAGTATAAGCGTCTTGAGTGTATTTTACATATCATCAAATAAACTTGTAATTTTGTCAAAATGCATTTATGGAGTCCTAGATATATATTGAATATACTTATACAAGTCAAGAAATGCATTAGTAGCGTTGCCAAGTGCATGTTCCCACTTGATCGCAAACTTTGACCTGATTTGTATCATATATGTGTTTGTATGTGTTTACACACACATGTGTGTGTGTATATAAATCTTTGTCATTTAACAATGAAAATTTTGTTTTCTTTTGTCCTTAAGTTATATGGTAATGGTATGATTCGTTCCTATTTATTGGTCGTGATGCTCACTTCTCATCCATGATGAGATATAATTGGCATTGCAAATTTCTTCATTTATCTAATAGGTGGTGCTCACTTCTCATACTCTAAGTAATAACCGACGTTGTAAATTTCGTCCCTAATGTTAAAAATATAAAATTTACAATGTCAGTTATAGTTTAGAGACGAAAAATGACCCTGAACAATAAGTAGTAACGAATCTTACAATTACCCTATAACTTAGGGACAAAAAGTACAATTATCTCTTTAAATTTGTTTTTTTTTTCATCCCCTTTTTCAATTTTAAAAAATAAAAGCAAAATTTTATAAGGAAATGACTTTTTTCATTTCTCAATTATTTGAATTCCATTTTAAGGTACAAAAAATAACAAAACAAACAAAATAATTGAATCTAAATATGATACTAAATCCAACTATTTCCTAAGCAATTGTAGTTTATTATAGATTGCAGATTTAGTTCCAAATTTGGGAAGGTATTGGCCATCTCTCACCTGCCCTAGAAGGGACAGTAAGAAATTATGGAAAGAAGAATGGGTGAGGTATGGCAGTTGTGCAGAATCAGTTGTTGATCAGCATGATTACTTTGCAGCTGCCCTTAAAGCACAAAAGCAAATTAATCTCCTCAAACTTTTGGGTGATGCAGGTAATTAACTATCTAATTTAATTAATTTAGAGCAAATTTACATTAAATCTCCAAATCAATTATATCTGATCCCAACTCAATTACAGGAATCATACCAAACGGAAAGTATTATCCAGGGGAGGCAATCAATGAAGCGGTAAGAAAAGCGGGATTAGGGGACGTGGCAGTAACATGCCGAGAAGACGAGAATGGTTTGAACACTATTCTGGACCAAGTCTTTTTATGTGCTACTCGAGAGGGCAACAAGTATACATGTCCCGGCGCTTTCTGGATTTGTGATAGCAGAAATGACAATAAAGTCAAGTTCCTTAAACCTTAATTAATTACTTAGAGAGAATAAGGTATTGGTACATGGCTATTCACCATGCAATAGTTTTGTTGTACCATAGTGATGAAAATAAATCATGTACTACTACATTATTAATAAAGTTCGATGGGGCTGATGAGTTGAGTTTATATTATGATATAATTCCATAAGTTGTATTCATTTTTAAATGGATTCGAAGATCATTATATTACTCTTTTGTACAAAATTGAGAGATAAAAAATGTTATTTAATTTTCCTCTAACTATTCACTGGATAAATTTTACTTTTGTGTAATAGCTTGCAAACTACATAGAAGAGGTAATCGCATTGGGAGAACATCGCAGTAAATTTAACGCACTCCTGTTTAATAGCTCGCACATATGTTCACCAAAAGGGTGTTGATCGTACAATAGTCAAACTCGTAACCTTTAAGTACAAGAGTCATGCAACATACACCTTGACCACCCCTTTTAGGTCAATGTCATTTTTTTTTTTTGGAATTATATGGAAGTGTATATAAAGAAGATTTTTAAATTTTGTAATGAATATATAATTTTATACTTATCTTATAATTTATTATTGTACCTTTTAACATGTTTTTATTCTTTATAATTTGTTATCAAAATTTATGATAACATAATTTCTTCTCCGCATTGCTAAAGTTAAAACAACACCAATTAAGTAAAATGGGAAATTAAAAATTTATCCTAGTAATAATACGTGTATGAGAAAAAAAGTCTGTAGAGAATGTTGAAAAGTTTGGGGTTGGAGGGTTGGATTTCATCTATTTATATTAATGAAGAAAAAATCTACAAAAATCTTGTTCCGACAGAGTCTATAAAAGTTAATGACTGTTTGAATACCAATAGACTTTTAAAGACTCAAAAGTTTGAATCGAATACCAGTATACTTTTAAAGAGTTTTGAAAAGTCTTGATCCAATATACCAGTAAACTCTTAAAGGGTCTTTAAAAGTCTAAATTGAATACCACCCAACTTTTAAACTTGATAAACATCTTTAAAAGTTTATGAAAGTCATGATTGAATACACCCCCCCTAAGTACAGAATTTCATAACGAGACACAAAAACTCACAACACAAGACACATACACATGTTATATATTTATTTATTCTCAAATCTAATTTATGTAGATAATATATGTCTTATATATAGGCACATAATTTCATAATACAAGATATACATTTGTAAAATAAGACACACAATATGTTTTGTGTGTGTGCAGTGTGTGTTTTTTTTTTGAAAACAAAAGGAAACTCATATATTAATCCAAAATGTTCGAGCAGGACATGAAAGGAAAACAACTTGGAATAAAATCAAAATACTCAATAAACTCATTTAACGAGCGACATAGAGGGCATCTTTGCCACCGAATGAGCATGTAAATTCCTTTCCCTATGCACAAACTGAAACGAAACCGAATCTAATTGACTCAAGAGGATGCGAATATCCCGAATCAAAGCCCCAAATGGAGTACGAATATCTCCCATCGCCACCGCTCTCGTCACCACTTGCGGGTCAGTCTCAAGAATTACTCTCTGTCATCCTTTCTTTTTTATCCAACACAACGCTTCCCGGGCACCCATAGTTTCCGCTTCCCGAACCGAGAAAAGATCCCCAACCTTTTCTATTGCTACTCCTTGCACCAGGCCATCATGATCACGAACCACCCATCCCAAGCCCATATGTTGTGTGCTACACAACTACTAATCTATTTTTGATACAAAATCTATACATTGTATTGTTGTGTTTATGCACACCTTCTCTTTATGTATTGTATTTCTTTAACATACAGTGAAACGTGAAGAAAGAGAAGCCAAATTGATATCCATCTATCATTCTATTGACATTATATGGTGTTGTATATTAAATTTATAAATGTAAAGCAATATAATTTTTAAACAATATAAATTGATGTTAAAGTTGAAAGGTCGAAAAATCTCTTTTGAAGTTGTGTGTAAATTAAATGATGAATCAGTATAACACGTTACAAACATATATTCACTCTTCAAATGCTTCATCAATTATAGTTTAATTAAAGACAATACTGCTCTGAACTCATGAATGAAGATATATATATATAGTTGTGGAAATTAAAACTATAAGGGTGATGCGAACTTTAATATTGATGCATCTCAATGTTTATCGCTACGCCAAAAGCTATAACAACAAATGTATAATTTTATTTCCTTATACTTACTTGGTAGTCAGCGTCACGCTCTAATGGCAGGATGTTAGATTCAGCTCTTCAAGTCCCAGCCCAACACAAACCAAGAACTTTTCCAACCAAAAAAATATGTTGAAGAGAATATGATCACTTTAATTCAAGTTTTGGAAGAAAAAGATGCAACATTATATCATCCAAATGTCTAGAGAGATGTATTGGAAAAACACAACAAAATAAATCCTAGGATGCCCGAACATAGTCAAAAACCCACACTACAAAGCCCCTTCACCACTACAAGCAAAACCAACATACCAATTCATACATTACTACAACATAAATTAAACCTCAAAGCTAAGTATAACCACTGTCCTAGTGGTCCAGGGCTGGAGGGGTAGAACTAGAACCAGCGTCCACTCCTGGGAGATTCCTGGGAATCTTCTGTCTATTAGCGTTAATGCCATCAAATTCCAACATGAGGCGCTCATAGTCATAGATTGATTTCTGCATCTCCCATTTGCGTTTGTAATAGTCATCGGTTTCTAATTCCTCTCGGCTCTTCTTTGCTATCCAAGTAGGATTAGCATTCAAAGCTCTGTAAAAACCCTTTCTTCGGGACTCGTCACAAAGTTCGCAGCTCACGAACGCCTCTAGATTCTTATGGATGTACTGCAGTGCAGATTGCTCAAATTCTTGCGACTTCTTGAAGTCTTCAACCCCAGCTTGTCGAGCAAAGAAGAGCTGGGCCTCCAAATCTTTGATTTTCTCACGCATCTCTCCCACACTCTCAAACCCAGGAGGAGGGGCAACATGATTAGCCTCCACTGCTTCCACCTGCTCAATACCCACATTACTAGTCAAACAAACTCTTAATAGGATGTGAGTAAAGATGAATAGTAGAGAAAATTATGAAAAAACCTAGGCCGCCCAGCGAAGTTGGTCAGCCTCAACCTACAGTTGGTTAAGTTTGACAAGGCGGGCTCAGTACACGCCTGCGGTGGCAACCTACTAGGTTGATTTACCTTCATTAGTCAATTAGGGTTACAAAGGCGGTTGCCAGTTAGGGTCACAAGGCAGACTCAGTACACAACATGTGGTGGCAACCTACTAGGTTGGTTTACCTTCATTAGTCGATTAGGATTGCAAAGGCAGTTTCCAATTAGGGTCATAAGACGGACTCAATACACACCCTGTGGTGGCAACCTACTAGGTTGATATACCTTCATTAGTCGATTAGGGTTACAAAGGCGGTTGCCAATTAGGGTTACAAGGCGGACTCAAAACACACCTTGTGGAGGCAACCTACTAGGCTGGTTTACCTTCATTAGTCGATTAGGGTTACAAAGGCGGTTGTCAATTAGGGTTACAAGGCAGGCTCAATACACACCCTGTGGTGGCAACCTACTACGTTGGTTTACCTTCATTAATCAATTAGGGTTACAAAAGTGGGATTTACCGTATACCCCTTCAGATAGGAACAGCAAGTTTGCTGGTCACTAAAAAAAATAAGGGAAAAAAGGGAGATCCAACCTTAATTGCCATAGGAGCTTGATGAATTGGAATAAGTGGGTCATCAATAAGAGGAAGAGGAACTAGGGGTAAGGCAGTAAACCCATATAGAATGTCAATTTTCTCCTGGGAGCCATAGACCTTACAAGACCGAGAAACCATGGTTATTTTCTCTGCATAGGACTTGAGTTCAGGAGTTTCTGGCGGGGTAGGATAACACAGAATCCGGGTGGCCCACACATTATGAAAGGAGATTTGAGATGGTGGGACCCGGACTTTGAAAAACTTCTTTTTCCAACCCATTTGGTTGGAGGGAAAATCCGTCAAAAATTTAAAACCACGACGAGAGGAGATGGTGACAAAGCCCTTATTTTCAGTAGCTGTGCCAGGTTCAACACTCAACAAGTAATGGAAGAGAGTAAGGGAGGGAGGAATGTGACATTCCTCACAAACATTCAAAAAAACCACCAAAAATCGATACCCATTAGGTACTAATTGAGCGGGTATGATCTCATGGGCATTAAAAAATTCGGACATGAAAGGGTGAAGAGGAAAACGAAGCCCACACTTGACTGAATCAATGTGTACCCCCACATCAAAGGGATCGGCCTCCACAGAGCAATGATCAGCGATAGACATTTCAGGGTTTGCCAGGACAACCTCGACGTTCGACCTTAAAAAGTTTTTGGCTTTAGAAATGTTGGCAGAGGACATCTTAGGCTTTAAGGTTTGGGCAAGAGAAGGGTCGAGGTCATAGTATTGGGGCTCTAATAATGGAGGGAAGCAAGCACGTCTCCGTTTGGGAGATACTTGAATTAGAGAAGCCATACAGAATTGAGATATGAAGTATGTAGTAGGGATTGTTCATTTTATAGGGTTTATATAAGTGTGGGGGAGGGGAAAAAAATTTATCCAATTCGACAATCACGTGTTCGGATGAGCTATTGCCTAATTAAGCATTACCTGTTAGGCCAACATCTTTTTTTTTTTTTTTTTTTTCCATATTTCTCTCTATCTCACCGTTTATTAGAAATGAGCAGCCGGATCGAATCGTAGGGCCGTTATAATTCAACCAAACTCCTAAATGCTTTATCGGATCGAATCGTAGGGCCGTTATAATTCAACCTTTTTGAAGGGAAAAACATAAATGTTAATATTGACCAATGGATTGATACATTTCACGTGAAGAGATCGAGATGAGTACTTTGCCTAAATAGGAATTGAAGTAAATACAAATTGAGCAATAGATTAGTAAGTCTGAATGGAATCAAATTACAGACACTAAAATATTTTACCATAAGGAGATATTAAATATCTATTTTGTCAATTTATACCAAAACAATTTTGTTGTTGTTGTTGTTGTTGTTATTCACTTTAATAATTTATACCAAAACAATTTTGATTATAAATTATTCAGATGTAAAATTATAATTGATACTTTTTATTTTTGTTTTCTAACCGGTTATAATTCAGGTAAAAAAACACAAATATTGATTATAAATTATTTTCCCTTAAAATATATATAAATGATGTAAAAGTTCCTTTTTTATACAGTAATAATATATATGATAATAACATGTTTTGATTATAAATTATTCAGAAGTAAAATAAAAAATAATTCATTTTATTCATATTTTGTTCACGGCAATAATCTATCTATACTCTATACTATACTATATATAAAATAAAGTAAAATCCTCCTATTTCATTTTCCCGCCCAAACTTTTGTAGTCAATTAATTAAATATTTTATTGGTCAAATAATTAATAAAGCTTATTTGATAAGAAAATGTAAAACGAAAATGAACTAATATCTATTAATTGGTAATATTGTTTATATATTCACGCATCAATACTATTAATAAAAGTAAAATCCTCCCATCAACTTTCCCGCACAATCTAATATTATTAATTAATTGGTAAAAGAATTAATAAAGTTTAATTGGTAACAAAATTTTATTTACACCATTATAATTGTGAGAATAATGGAAACAAATTCTGCGTAATTTATGACAAAAATTAATTTATTAATTATTATTCACACCAATAATAGTAATTCGAATACTTATCTATACTACTATTAATAAAAATAAGATCATTTTTCCCAAACAATAGTAAAGATAAAATGGAAATTAAAAGAAAAAAACTGATATTACTAATTGATTGAAAATATAAAAAGATCCTAATATATCTATATCTATATATATATCTATATATATATTAAAACAGAAGTAATAGCTTTCCCGCTCATTTTAATCGAAAAATTTTGAAATTGGTCAACATAATATTATATAATAATTCCTTATCAGAAATTATAGCATTCCTTATCATTCCTTATTTATGGCTAAAATTGACAAAAATATTCAAAATATGATTACATTCCTTATTATACACGGAAATTAATGAAATATTTTATTCAATTACATTCCTGTATGGATTCCTTATTTATGTACATATATTAACAATCAAATTACTATATGATGTATATTATAGTATTCTGACAAAAAAATTACTATATTATGTTAATGTACGTAATTAAATTCCTTTCATGATAATATTTAAAAAAAAATTCACAATCAAATTACTATATGATGTATATTATAGTATTCAAAAAAAAATATTAATATATTA
This sequence comes from Ipomoea trifida, assembly GCA_003576665.1. Lineage (NCBI taxonomy): Eukaryota > Viridiplantae > Streptophyta > Magnoliopsida > Solanales > Convolvulaceae > Ipomoea > Ipomoea trifida. The sequence goes on along the minus strand of CP025658.1, from coordinate 5,510,827 downwards.
TGTTAATGTACGTCATCAAAAATTCTTCCATGATAATATTCAAAAAAAAATTTCACAATCAAATTACTATATGATGTATATTATAGTATTAAAAAAATATTACTATATTATGTTAATGCACGTAATTAAATTCCTCTCAGGATAATATTTTAAAAAAATTCCAACAATCAAATTACTATATGATGTATATTATAGTATTAAAAAAATATTACTATATTATGCTAATGTACGTAAAATTTCAACAATCAAATTACTATATAATGTACATTATACTATTCAAAATAAATATTACCATATTATGTTAATGTACGTAATTAAATTCCTCTCATGATAATATTCAAAAAATTAAATATTCAAACAATCAAATTACTATATGATGTATATTATAGTATTAAAAAATATTACAATATTAGGTTAATATACATAATTAAATTCCTCTCATGATAATATTCAAAAAAAATTCCAACAATCAAATTACTATTAAAAAATATTACTATATTATGTTAATGTACGTAAAATTTCAACAATCAAATTACTATATGATGTATATTATTGTATTCAAAAAAAAAATATTACTATATTATGTTAATGTACGTAATTAAATTCCTCTCACGATAATATTCAAAAAAAAAATCCCAACAATCAAATTACTATATAATATAATGTATATTATAGTATTATTGTATGTTAATATACGTAATTAAATTCCTCTCATAATAATATTCAAAAATAAATAAAAATTCCAACAATCAAATTACTATATGATGTATATTACAGTATTCAAAAAAAATATTAGTATATAATGTTAATGTACGTAATAAAATTCCTATCATGATAATATTCAAAAAAAAAAAATCCAACAATCAAATTACTATATGATGTATATTATAGTATTAAAAAATATTACTATATTATGTTAATGTACGTAAAATTCCAACAATCAAATTACTATATGATGTATATTATTGTATTCAAAAAAAAATATTACTATATTATGTTAATGTACGTAATTAAATTCCTCTCATGATAATATTCAAAAAAAATAAAAACACCAACAATCAAATTACTATATGATGTATATTATAGTATTAAAAAAATATTACTATATTATGTTAACATATGTAATTAGATTCCTCTCATAATAATATTCAAAAAAAATAAAAATTCCAACAATCAAATTATTATATGATGTATATTATAGTATTCAAAAAAATATTAGTATATAATGTTAATGTACGTAATTAAATTCCTTTCCTGATAATATTCAAAAAAAAAATTCTAAAATCAAATTATTATATGATGTATATTATAATATTAAAAAAATATTACTATATTATGTTAATTTACGTAATTAAATTTCTTTCATGATAATATTCAAAAAAATCGAACAATCAAATACTATATGATGTATGTTATAGTATTCCAAAAAATATTACTATATTATGTTAATGAACGTAATTAAATTTCTCTAATGATAATATTCAAAAAAAAATTTCCAACAATCAAATTATTATATGAGTATATTATAGTATTCCAAAAAAAAAATTACTATATTATGTTAATGTAGAGACGTTTGGAGGATATTAGATTTTGAAATACAGTACAGATATATATCATCCTGTAGAGCGCTTGAATTTTCATTTGTCAAATGAACAAAGTATTTATTTTGATGAGGATGCTCCAATCGATGTCATTGTAGAACGACATACGGTAAAACATAGCATGTTTCTGGCTTGGCTTGAGGCAAACAAAAACTACCCTGAGTTAAAGCAACTAACTTATGCAGAGATGCCAACAAAGTTCGTTTGAAAACAAGCAACAAGGGAATTTGTTCCAAGACAATAAGGATTCTCAATTGGTCGAGTTTTTTATGTTCTCTTGGAAGTGGTGAGATGTACTATTTGAGATGTCTTTTGAATGTAATCCGAGGGCCTACGTGTTATGAAGACTTAAGAACAATCAATGGGGTGTTGTACGACAATTACCGTGATGCATGTTATGCACTTGGGCTATTGGAAGACGACAAAAAATATATTGATGGAATTGTGGAAGCAAGTCAGTGGGCAACTGCAGGAGAGTTAAGAAATTTATTCACAACATTGTTATCCTCAAATTGTTTAAGCCGTTCAGAAGTGGTTTGGGACAAATGTTGGACATATATGTCCGATTATATTCTATACAAACGACGTAACATATTGAACTTCCAAGATATGGTATGTATTTATCCATTTGCTTTAATATTTTATTTCATGTCTAATATTATTAGTTCCAAGATGGTGATACTTTTCTAACATATATTGTTTAATATTTTTTAGATTTAGTCTTCAGTGTTGATTAAATAAAAGATCAAGCATTAGTTGAGATTGAGAAATTGTTGAAAAGATGTGGAAAAAGCCTACATGATTACCAACAAATGTCAATTCCAGATCTTGAATGTTCGGCCAGTTTGATGAATAGGTTGGTGTATGATGAGATGTGTTATGACAAAGCAGAACTTAAAGAAGAGCACAAAAAGTTGGTATCAAATCAAGGAGGAGTTTTTTTTGTCTACGATTATGGAGGAACTGGAAAGACATTAGTTTGGAGAACTTTTTCGGCAGCATTGATATCAAAGGGAGAAATAATTCTTAATGTTGCTTCAAGTGGTATAGATTCTCTATTATTACCCGACGGAAGGATTGCGCATTCAAGGTTTGCAATTCCCCTAAACCCAAATGAGGATTCAACATGTAATATCAAATAAGGTAGTCATCTTGCAGAACTCATTATTAAGTGCAAACTTATAATTTGGATGAAGCACCAATGATGCATAAACATTGCTTTGAAGCACTTGATAGAAGTATGTGTAATGTATTGCGTTTTTGCAATCCAAAAAATTTAGAGATGCCTTTTGGAGGGAAAACTATTGTATTTGGCGGAAACTTTCGACGAATTTTGCCAGTTATCCCAAAAGGAAGTAGACAGGATATTGTTAATGCAACAATAAATGCATCTTACTTGTGGTTGTCCTGTAAAGTGTTACGTCTGACAAAAAATATGCGACTTCAAAGCTCATCCTCAAATAGTGATTATGAAAAGTTAAAGCAATTCTCATAATGGATTGCGAACATATGAGATGGAGAAATTTAGGGGCAAACAATTGGATGTGAAAACATTACTATACAGAAGAGAATTTTTAAAAATGTTCTAGAGATCCCATTGCAACTATTGTGGAAAGTACATATTCATCATACTCCAATATTTTTTATGATCCAACATACTTGAGAAAGAGGGCAATATTGGCTTCAATACTTGATGTGGTTGACTCTATCAATGAATATATGACTTCTTTAAACACATATGAAGGAAATACATATTTCAACTTTGACAGTGCTTGCAAATCAGATTCAAATGTTGATCTATTAGCTTATGTGCACAGGCCTGAATTTTTAAATGGGATCAAGTCTTCTGGTGTGCCTAATCATGAACTCAGGCTGAAAGTAGGTACTCCGGTTATGTTTTGAAAATATTGACCACTCAGTTGGTTTGTGTAATGGGACAATGATGGTTATTACTAAACTTGGAAATCATGTTTTAGAAGCAAATGTATTATCTGGAAGTAGTGCATATCATAAAATCTTGATTCCAATAATGTCATTAACTCCTACAGATTTGAGACTGCTTTTTAAATTTCAAAGAAGACAATTCCCTCTAATCGTCTACCTCTTATGCAATGACGATTAACAAGAGTCAAAGGTCAATCACTTAGGCCACTTTTTGAAAAGACCAGTATTTAGTCATGGACAATTATATGTTGCTGCTTCAAAAGTCACCAACCCAAATGGATTAAAGATTTTAATTTGTGACAAGGCGAACACCCAAAGTAATTCCACAACAAACATTGTATACAAAGAGGTTTTTTAAAATTTGTAAAATGTTATTATAATATTTCATCATAGTTTCATTCATACAATTCTACAATGATTTTTCATTTTGTAAATTTCTCTCTTAATTCATCATATCATAATTGTTGTCGTGCATCGCACGGGTAAAATACTAGTTATATATAAAAGTAAAATCACTTATTTCAATTCATTTCCCCGCCCAAACTTTTGTAGTCAATTAATTAAATATTGTATTGATCAAATAATTAATAAAGTTTATTTTGTAAGAACATGTAAAATGGAAATTAACTAATATCTATTAATTGGTAACAAATTTTTATTTACCAAATTCGGAGAAGCAGAGCAGGTCCACCGGAGAAGAAGAAGACGTCAGAGAAGAAGAAAACATATGTGAAATACCCTCATTATTTTAGGGTTTTGAATTTTCCAGCGAATTTGGCCGGTAATTTCGCCGGAGTGACCAAAATTAATACAAATTGAAAAGTCATGGTATGCAATTAACACTTTTGAAAGTCGTGGATGGAAATTAATAAGACCCCTATAGTCAGTGGACCAAAATGACAATTTGCTCTTAAATTATTATAATTGTGAGAATAATAGAAATAAGTTCGGGTTAATTTTATAAGAAAAAATCATTTATTAATTATTATTTACACCAATAATAAGAATTCGAATACTTATCTATACTACTATTAATAAAAATAAAATCATCCTTTGTGAAATTCTTGCACAAACAATAGTAAAGATAAAATGGAAAAGAAAACTGATTTTACTAATTGATTGAAAATATAAAAAAGATCCTAATGGAAAATGAAACGGAAATTAGGTAAATTGAAAAATGATATTACTAATTGACTGAAAAAAAATTGCGTAAAAAAATTGACAGAAAATTATTTAAAAACTTTTTAAAAAAATCAATTACACACTTTTAAAAATTTTAAATTATTTAAACTTTAAAAAATTAATTTAACATGATTTGTTAGATTTTTTATAATAATTATAATTAATTCATTCAAATGTCAAGGATGAGGAAAAAACTAAATGTGATATGGTGAAAATGAATATACTTAAGGTATAAAAGTATAATTGCCATATATTAGTGTAATTGACTAATAATAATTGCTAATAATTATTATGGTAGTGAAGTTAAACATTGGTCGTTGAATTTATTTTTATAATAATTATAATTAAATTATTTCTCATTTTTCCTATATTTATTTTAGCAATAATATAATTACATAAGTCATATTACATATTGATCTTTTTAAGATAATTGTAGACATGCAAACAAGTAATATATTATTCAATTAATTGAGTGAAAATCCGTCACAAATTTAAAACCACGACGAGAAGAGATGGTGACAAAGCCCTTATTTTCAGTAGCTGTGCCAGGTTCAACACTGAACAAGTAATGGAAGAGAGTAAGGGAGGGAGGAATGTGACATTCCTCACAAACATTCAAAAAACCCACCAAAAATCGATACCCATTAGGTGCTAATTGAGCAGGTATGATCTTATGGGCATTAAAAAATTCGGACATGAAGGGGTGAAGAGGAAAACGAAGCCCACACTTGACTGAATCAATGTGTACCCCCACATCAAAGGGATCGGCCTCCACAGAGCAATGATCAGCGATAGACATTTCAGGGTTTGCCAGGACAACCTCGACGTTCGACCTTAAAAAATATTTGGCTTTAGAAATGTTGGCAGAGGACATCTTAGGCTTTAAGGTTTGGGCAAGAGAAGGGTCGAGGTCATAGTATTGGGGCTCTAATAATGGAGGGAAGCAAGCACGTCTCCGTTTGGGAGATACTACTTGAATTAGAGAAGCCATACAGAGTTGTGATATGAAGTATGTAGTAGGGATTGTTCATTTTATAGGGTTTATATAAGTGTGGGGGAGGGGATAAAAATTTATCCAATTCGACAATTAAGTGTTCGGATGAGCTGTTGCCTAATTAAGCATTACCTGTTAGGCCAACATCTTTTTTTTTTTTTTTTTTTTTTTTCATATTTGTCTCTATCTTACCGCTTATTAGAAATGAGCAGCAAAAATTTTATAATTGAAAATGGATAAACACCTCATCATTAGCATTTTTTATAGGCATAATGTGATAATCAACGGTATATTTAAGAAATAGAAAAAAAACATCCTCCTAAATGCTTTATCGGATCAAATCGTAGGGCCGTTATAATTCAACCTTTTTGGAGGGAAAAACATAAATGTTAATATTGACCAATGGATTGATACATTTCACGTGAAGAGATCGAGATGAGTACTTTGCCTAAATAGGAATTGAAGTAAATGAATTTTTATATATTAAATGAAAATGAATGTTAAAAACAGATACATATTAATTAGTATTCTTTACATGCATGTAACTAAAAAGAGAAAAAAATTATAAATACAAATTGAGCAATAGATTAGTAAGTCTGAATGGAATCAAATTACAGACACTAAAATATTTTACCATAAGGAGATATTAAATATCTATTTTGTCAAAAATAGAAAAGAATATTTCCTTCTTTTTAAATTTATCGTAATGATGAATGGCCAACTCAACAACAACTTTATGAAAAATAGTCAAATTATTTTTACCCAAAAAAAACAATTAAATATACTAGTATTTTCGCCCATGCGTTGCACGTAATAGATTTACAATAATATGTTAAGAATATTTAGATTGATATACAATTATGTAAATTATAACGTCGAATTTTATATAATGCAATTGAAGAATTGAGTTTGATCGATTATGTTTTCTGATGTTATCATTGGTTGAATTTGAGCAACTAATTGTCCAATTAATAGCCAACGTGTATATATATGCATCCAGTGCTGAAACTTTAGACATTTTATATATCAATGTTTATGATTTGTATTAAGTAGGCTAATTATCTCGTTGTCTAGCAACTCAGTTAAAGAAATTATTTGTACGAATGATATAAAAAGAATTACACGTTATTGAAAATTTTTTTGTAGACGACATTGGTAGTATATTGTATACTGTTATTGTAAATTTTTATACTTATTTTACATCACTAATGAAGTAAATTATCCAAAATTATAGCTTTTTAGTGCTCTATTTCAGAATGACAGAAGTAAATTATCCAGGACTTTAGTACTTCATTGATTATAAGATATTTCTAAATTAAAGCATGTATGTATAGATTAGCTCTACTTTCTTTTAAGTGTATAGATTAACCTTATTTCATGAATGTTATGTTTGATTTATGGGCATGTTTTATTTGTTGTGTATTTTTGTCTAACAGTTGGGTTGTATAATGTATTAAGAGCTATAATTCTACCTAAACATGTTACACACTCCCCCCCCCCCCCCCCCCCCCTTTTTTTTTTTTTTTTTTTTTTGTGACCCAGGGTCTCCACCGTCGGACACAGTGACTAACCCCTCGCTGGATTGTAGGCACCTCTATTAAGTGGGACAGCTGGGGCCGCTCCATACCCGAAGCCAAGGATCGAAATTTATCTATGAATAGAGTTTTCCTATTTGGGGAAACTATTTATTTCTTCACATTAAACTTACCAATTCACTGCTCAATTTTACAATTTGGCCCTGTTTGGTAAATGGCTGTTAGCTGATAGCTATTTGGTATAATTTCTTTTCTGGTATAATTTCTTTTCTCAAAAAGCTAATTGAAAATGCTGCTTTGAGTAGCCTTTTGAATTTTAGCATTTTGGAGTTACAAAAACTTATTAACCAAACAACTAATAGTGGTCAAATAAGCCAAAATTGACTGATAGGCTGATTATTTACCAAACAGGGCCTTTATGTTTTTCCTATTTAGTTACATACATGAATGATCACACCATGCACATAAGGAATGTTAATTAAGAGGTGTTTGCATGAATTTACATCAACGGCTAAATATTAAGTAATGGTGAAAAATAATACCGTTGCTTCAACGGCTTAATATTAAGTAATGGTGAATTCATGCTTATTTATAGAAAATCAGGATGTCGATTAATCTCCAACGGCTACTAGCGAATAATTCAGGCAATATTTTGATTTCCCCTCCCCCACACACATTTATATCAAAGTCCCCTTCACTCAATGAATATGTGGTCAAAAGCATCTTTGATTCGATAGCACTTAGGTTAGTGGTCTATCTTGTAATGTGAATCACGATCCACCATATAACAATTCGTATTATATGAGAATTAATATAAACTATTTTGGGTTACAAGAATTTTATTTTGAGTTCTATATTCTAGATTTTAAAAAAAATATCAATTTTAATGTTAAGCTATATCTATTTAATCGTGCAATCCATGTGTGGATTCTTGAAATCCATTGCATTATAAAAAAGAGCAGCATGTAGAAATGTTGGCAGAGGACATCTTAGGCTTTAAGGTTTGGGCAAGAGAAGGGTCGAGGTCATAGTATTGGGGCTCTAATAATGGAGGGAAGCAAGCACGTCTCCGTTTGGGAGATACTTGAATTAGAGAAGCCATACAGAGTTGAGATATGAAGTATGTAGTAGGGATTGTTCATTTTATAGGGTTTATATAAGTGTGGGGAGGGGAAAAAAATTTATCCAATTCGACAATCACGTGTTTGGAGGGCCGTTAAATGCTTTATCGGATCGAATCGTAGGGCCGTTATAATTAAACCTTTTTGGAGGGAAAAACATAAATGTTAATATTGACCAATGGATTGATACATTTCACGTGAAGAGATCGAGATGATCGAGTACTTTGCCTAGATAGGAATTGAAGTAAATACAAATTGAGCAATAGATTAGTAAGTCTGAATGGAATCAAATTACAGACACTAAAATATTTTACCATAAGGAGATATTAAATATCTATTTTGTCAATTTATACCAAAACAATTTTGTTGTTGTTGTTGTTGTTGTTGTTGTTGTTATTCACTTTAATTATTTATACCAAAACAATTTTGATTATAAATTATTCAGATGTAAAATTATAATTGATACTTTTTATTTTTGTTTTCTAACAGGTTATAATTCAGGTAAAAAAAACAAATATTGATTATAAATTATTTGCCCTTAAAATATATATAAATGATGTAAAAGTTCCTTTTTTATACAGTAATAATATATATGATAATAACATGTTTTGATTATAAATTATTCAGAAGTAAAATAAAAAATTAATTCATTTTATTCATATTTTGTTCACGGCAATAATCTATCTATACTCTATACTATACTAATATATATAAAATCAATTACAATATTAAATATCTATTTTGTCAAAAATAGAAAAGAATATTTCCTTCTTTTTAAATTTATTGTAATGATGAATGGCCAACTCAACAACAACTTTATTCAAATAAAAATTACTATATGATGTATATTATAGTATTAAAAAAATATTACTATATTATGTTAATATACGTAATTAAATTCCTTCATAAATATTAAAAAAATAAAATTCCAACAATCAAATTACTATATGATGTATATTATAGTATTCAAAAAAATATTAGTATATTAATGTTAATGTACGTAATTAAATTCCTATCATGATAATATTCAAAAAAAAAAATTCAACAATCAAATTACTATATGATGTATATTATAGTATTAAAAAATATTACATATTAGGTTAATATACATAATTAAATTCCTCTCATGATAATATTCAAAAAAAATTCAACAATCAAATAAATATATAATATTAAATTATATTATATATGATGTATATTATTGTATTTAAAAAAAATATTACTATATATATGTTAATGTACGTAATTAAATTCCTCTCATGATAATATTCAAAAAAAATAAAATACCCAACAATCAAATTACTATATGATGTATATATAGTATTAAAAAAATATTACTATATTATGTTAATATACTGTAATTAAATTCCTCTCATAATAATATTCAAAAAAATAAAAATTCCAACAATCAAATTACTATATGATGTATATTATAGTATTCAAAAAAATATTAGTATATAATGTTAATGTACGTAATTAAATTCCTTCCATGATAATATTAAAAAAAAAATTCTAAAATCAAATTATTATATGATGTATATTATAATATTAAAAAAATATTACTATATTATGTTAATTACTAATTAAATTTCTTTCATGATAATATTCAAAAAAATCGAACAATCAAATACTATATGATGTATGTTATAGTATTCCAAAAAATATTACTATATTATGTTAATGTACGTAATTAAATTCTCTAATGATAATATTCAAAAAAAATTCCAACAATCAAATTATTATATGAGTATATTATAGTATTCCAAAAAAAATTACTATATTATGTTAATGTAGAGATGTTTGGAGGATATTAGATTTTGAAATACAGTACAGATATATATCCTGTAGAGCGCTTGAATTTTCATTGTCAAATGAACAAAGTATTTATTTTGATGAGGATGCTCCAATCGATGTCATTGTAGAAACGACATACGGTAAAACATAGCATGTTTCTGGCTTGGCTTGAGGCAAACAAAAACTACCTGAGTCAAAGCAACTAACTTATGCAGAGATGCCAACAAAGTTCGTTTGAAAACAAGCAACAAGGGAATTTGTTCCAAGACAATAAGGATTCTCAATTGGTCGAGTTTTTTATGTTCCTTGGAAGTGGTGAGATGTACTATTTGAGATGTCTTTTGAATGTAATCCGAGGGCCTACGTGTTATGAAGACTTAAGAACAATCAATGGGGTGTTGTACGACAATTACCGTGATGCATGTTATGCACTTGGGCTATTGGAAGACGACAAAAATATATTGATGGAATTGTGGAAGCAAGTCAGTGGGCAACTGCAGGAGAGTTAAGAAATTTATTCACAACATTGTTATCCTCAAATTGTTTAAGCCGTTCCGAAGTGGTTTGGGACAAATGTTGGACATATATGTCCGATTATATTCTATACAAACAACGTAACATATTGAACTTCCAAGATATGGTATGTATTTATCCATTTGCTTTATATTTTTATTTCATGTCTAATATTATTAGTTCCAAGATGGTGATACTTTTCTAACATATATTGTTTAATATTTTTTAGATTTAGTCTTCAGTGTTGATTAAAATAAAAGATCAAGCATTAGTTGAGATTCAGAAATTGTTGAAAAGATGTGGAAAAAGCCTACATGATTACCAACAAAATGTCAATTCTAGATCTTGACTGTTCGGCCAGTTTGATGAATGGTCAAACTATTATGAAAAATAGTCAAATTATTTTTACCCAAAAAAACAATTAAATATACTAGTATTTTCGCCCATGCGTTGCACGTAATAGATTTACAATAATATGTTAAGAATATTTAGATTGATATACAATTATGTAAATTATAACGTCGAATTTTATATAATGCAATTGAAGAATTGAGTTTGATCGATTATGTTTTCTGATGTTATCATTGGTTGAATTTGAGCAACTAATTGTCCAATTAATAGCCAACTGTATATATATGCATCCAGTGCTGAAACTTTAGACATTTTATATATCAATGTTTATGATTTGTATTAAGTAGGCTAATTATCTCGTTGTCTAGCAACTCAGTTAAAGAAATTATTTGTACGAATGATATAAAAAGAATTACACGTTATTGAAAATTTTTTTGTAGACGACATTGGTAGTATATTGTATACTGTTATTGTAAATTTTTATACTTATTTTACATCACTAATGAAGTAAATTATCCAAAATTATAGCTTTTTAGTGCTCTATTTCAGAATGACAGAAGTAAATTATCCAGGACTTTAGTACTTCATTGATTATAAGATATTTCTAAATTAAAGCATGTATGTATAGATTAGCTCTACTTTCTTTTAAGTGTATAGATTAACCTTATTTCATGAATGTTATGTTTGATTTATGGGCATGTTTTATTTGTTGTGTATTTTTGTCTAACAGTTGGGTTGTATAATGTATTAAGAGCTATAATTCTACCTAAACATGTTACACACTCCCCCCCCCCCCCCCCCCCCCTTTTTTTTTTTTTTTTTTTTTTTTTTTTTTTTGTGACCCAGGGTCTCCACCGTCGGACACAGTGACTAACCCCTCGCTGGATTGTAGGCACCTCTATTAAGTGGGACAGCTGGGGGCCGCTCCATACCCGAAGCCAAGGATCGAAATTTATCTATGAATAGAGTTTTCCTATTTGGGGAAACTATTTATTTCTTCACATTAAACTTACCAATTCACTGCTCAATTTTACAATTTGGCCCTGTTTGGTAAATGGCTGTTAGCTGATAGCTATTTGGTATAATTTCTTTTCTGGTATAATTTCTTTTCTCAAAAAGCTAATTGAAAATGCTGCTTTGAGTAGCCTTTTGAATTTTAGCATTTTGGAGTTACAAAAAACTTATTAACCAAACAACTAATAGTGGTCAAATAAGCCAAAATTGACTGATAGGCTGATTATTTACCAAACAGGGCCTTTATGTTTTTCCTATTTAGTTACATACATGAATGATCACACCATGCACATAAGGAATGTTAATTAAGAGGTGTTTGCATGAATTTACATCAACGGCTAAATATTAAGTAATGGTGAAAAATAATACCGTTGCTTCAACGGCTTAATATTAAGTAATGGTGAATTCATGCTTATTTATAGAAAATCAGGATGTCGATTAATCTCCAACGGCTACTAGCGAATAATTCAGGCAATATTTTGATTTCCCCTCCCCCACACACATTTATATCAAAGTCCCCTTCACTCAATGAATATGTGGTCAAAAGCATCTTTGATTCGATAGCACTTAGGTTAGTGGTCTATCTTGTAATGTGAATCACGATCCACCATGCATATAACAATTCGTATTATATGAGAATTAATATAAACTATTTTGGGTTACAAGAATTTTATTTTGAGTTCTATATTCTAGATTTAAAAAAAATATATCAATTTTAATGTTAAGCTATATCTATTTAATCGTGCAATCCATGTGTGGATTCTTGAAATCCATTGCATTATAAAAAAGAGCAGCATGTAGAAATGTTGGCAGAGGACATCTTAGGCTTTAAGGTTTGGGCAAGAGAAGGGTCGAGGTCATAGTATTGGGGCTCTAATAATGGAGGGAAGCAAGCACGTCTCCGTTTGGGAGATACTACTTGAATTAGAGAAGCCATACAGAGTTGTCTCTATCGGATCGAATCGTAGGGCCGTTATAATTCAACCAAACTCCTAAATACTTTATCGGATCGAATCGTAGGGCCGTTATAATTCAATCTTTTTGGAGGGAAAAACATAAATGTTAATATTGACCAATGGATTGATACATTTCACGTGAAGAGATCGAGATGAGTACTTTAATTTGCCTAAATAGGAATTGAAGTAAATACAAATTGAGCAATAGATTAGTAAGTCTGAATGGAATCAAATTACAGACACTAAAATATTTTACCATAAGGAGATATTAAATATCTATTTTGTCAAAAATAGAAAAGAATATTTCCTTCTTTTTAAATTTATTGTAATGATGAATGGCCAACTCAACAACAACTTTATGAAAAATACTCAAATTATTTTTACCCAAAAAAAACCAAATTAAATATATTAAGCCGACATGAAGAAGTTTGAAATACAAGTAGGGGACAACCAAATTAAACCATCCAATAACCTTAGCAAGCGCATGGGTCAACTGATTTGCAAACCTATGGACATGACAAACCAAAACATTATTATTTACTGTAATAATTTATACCAAAATATTTTTATATAAATTATTCAAAAGTAAAATATAATGTGTTCTTTCTTTGTTCAAATTTACAGATAGAAAATGTTTATATTTGAGTACTCAAATATTTTTTTATTGGTAATTCATTATATCTTGGAAAATTAATACTTCAACGTCCTAACAATATCGGAGGTAGGTAAATCAATTTTAATACAGAAGTAATAGCTTTCCCGCTCATTTTAGTCCAAAAATTTTGAAATTGGTCAACATAATATTATATAATAATTCCTTATCAGAAATTCTAGCCTTCCTTATCATTCCTTATTTATTCCTTATTATTACTATGTGATGCATATTATAGTATTCCAAAAAAAAATATTACTATATTATGTTAATATACGTAATTAAATTTCTCTCATGATAATATTCAAAAAATAAAAATTCCAACAATCAAATTACTATATGATGTATATTATTGTATTCAAAAAAAATTATTACTATATTATGTTAATGTACGTAATTAAATTCCTCTCATGATAATATTCAAAAAAAATAAAAATCCCAACAATCAAATTACTATATGATGTATATTATAGTATTAAAAAAATATTACTATATTATGTTAATATACGTAATTAAATTCCTTTCATAACAATATTAAAAAATAAATAAAAATTCCAACAATCAAATTACTATATGATGTATATTATAGTATTCAAAAAAAATATTAGTATATAATGTTAATGTACGTAATTAAATTCCTATCATGATAATATTCAAAAAAAAAATAAAAATTCCAACAATCAAATTACTATATGATGTATATTATAGTATTAAAAAAATATTACTATATTAGGTTAATATACATAATTAAATTCCTCTCATGATGATATTCAAAACAAATTCCAACAATCAAATTACTATATGACGTATATTATAGTATTAAAAAAAATATTACTATATTATGTTAATGTACGTGGAATTCCAACAATCAAATTACTATATGATGTATATTATTGTATTCAAAAAAATTATTACTATATTATGTTAATGTACGTAATTAAATTCCTCTCATGATAATATTCAAAAAAAATAAAAATCCCAACAATCAAATTACTATATGATGTATATTATAGTATTAAAAAAATATTACTATATTATGTTAATATACGTAATTAAATTCCTCTCATAATAATATTCAAAAAAATAAAAATTCCAACAATCAAATTACTATATGATGTATATTATAGTATTCAAAAAAATATTAGTATACAATGTTAATGTACGTAATTAAATTCCTATCATTATAATATTAAAAAAAAATTCTAACAATCAAATTACAGTATGATGTATATTATAATATTAAAAAATATTACTATATTATGTTAATTAACATAATTAAATTTCTCTCATGATAATATTCAAAAAAAATCGAACAATCAAATTACTATATGATGTATGTTATAGTATTCCAAAAAATATTACTATATTATGTTAATGTACGTAATTAAATTCCTCTAATGATAATATTAAAAAAATTCCAACAATCAAATTATTATATGAGTATATTATAGTATTCTAAAAAAATATTACTATATTATTTTAATGTAGAGATGTTTGGAGGATATTAGATTTTGAAATACAGTACAAATATCCTCTTGTAGAGCGCTTGAATTTTCATATGTCAAATGAACAAAGTATTTATTTTGATGAGGATGCTCCAATCGATGTCATTGTACAACGACATATGGTAAAACATAGCATGTTTCTGGCTTGGCTTGAGGCAAACAAAAACTACCCTGAGTCAAAGCAACTAACTCATGCAGAGATGCCAACAAATTTCGTTTGGAAACAAGCAACACGGGAATTTGTTCCAAGACAATAAGGATTCTCAATTGGTCGAGTTTTTTATGTTCCTCCTGGAAGTGGTGAGATGTACTATTTGAGATGTCTTTTGAATGTAATCCGAGGGCCTACGTGTTATGAAGACTTAAGAACAATCAATGGGGTGTTGTACGACAATTACCGTGATGCATGTTATGCACTTGGGCTATTGGAAGACGACAAAAAATATATTGATGGAATTGTGGAAGCAAGTCAGTGGGCAACTACAGGAGAGTTAAGAAATTTATTCACAACATTGTTATCCTCAAATTGTTTAAGCCGTCCGGAAGTAGTTTGGGACAAATGTTGGACATATATATCCAATTATATTCTGTACAAACAACGGAACATATTGAACTTCCAAGGTATGGTATGTATTTATCCATTTGCTTTAATATTTTATTTCATGTCTAATATTATTAGTTCCAAGATGGTGATACTTTTCTAACATATATTGTTTAATATTTTTTAGATTTAGTCTTCAGTGTTGATGAAATAAAAAATCAAGCATTAGTTGAGATTGAGAAATTGTTGAAAAGATGTGGAAAGAGCCTACATGATTACCGGCCAACAAATGTCAATTCCAGATCTTGACTGTTCGGCCAGTTTGATGAATAGGTTGGTGTATGATAAAATAGTCAAATTATTTTACCCAAAAAACAATTAAATATACTAGTATTTTCGCCCATGCGTTGCAC